>VMDR010038280.1:0-10014 GCA_007922815.1 Macrotus californicus | reverse complement strand
ACCTGGCCTGCAACCCAGGTATGTACCTTGATGGGGAATCAAACCAGCGACCCTTTGGTTTGCAGACCAGCACTCAATCCACTGAGCTATACCAGCTAGGATCAAAGAGTGTTTTGATGGGAGGGCCATTTGAGGGAATGAGTGACGATATGAGGGGATTATGAAGTACAAATAGGTAGCTACAGCACAGCCATGGGGATGTAAAGTACAGTGTAGGAAATGGAGTAGCCAAAGAACTTATACGCATGACCCATGGACATGAACAATGGTGGGGGGATTGCCTGAGGGAATGGGAGGCTGCTAGCTAGAGGAGGGTAAAGGGGGGAAAATCAGGACAACTGTAATAGCATAATCAATAAAATATAATTTTTAAAAAAAGAAATATCAAGGGCTGCTTCACACCACACAGGCCTTGTTGTGGACCTATCCCACCATCCCTTATCCTCAATTACTGTGAGGTGGGATGTCTTTCCATGCTAATGGTAACGGTTTGGGGTTTTTTCTCCTCCTTTTCCTTCAGGGTCTCTGCTATCCCTCTCTGCAGTTCAGCGTTACATTACTCAGGATCAGAAAGATATAGTAAAAATATTAACACAAAAAATTGTTACATGTTATAAATGTTTATTAAGTGGGAACATACATTTTCCCTCTCTCTAGGTTATATTTTATGTCACCCATGGTCAACAATTTACTCGATTTTTTTTCCAGTAGTATTCCTAAGGTAAGATCAAATATTTAACTTCATTTGTCCTACTTTTTGTCTGAGTATTATTTATAATAAAAGGCAAACACAGCATCATAAAAGCTAAAGCTAATGCCTGCTATATTTACATTTAAATTACAGAGAAATAAGTATGCGGATGCTATCTCCATCATTGACAGCAGTTGCTAGGCTTATAAAAGATTTTGCATGTGTAGAGACTATTGAAGCACAGTAGGTTTCAGCTGCCTTCCCTCTCTTCCTCCTTCCTGACCGTATCCACATCCTTAGTGAGCAAATAAGTTCAGACTTTGAAGGGTATTTAATCAGATTACAAATAATCAAATACATCAACTTTTATTTAAAATGTAAACTTATTACAGGCTGATCGAGAATGATCAAATATGACTTCTTTAAACATGCAATATTTAAAATCAGAAAATTTTACCTTATAACTAATATTTTCTTTAAGTTGCAAGAGTATTTCATGAAGATATTGCCTGCTTTGAATATTGAATAAGATCTCTCTCACTCTTTTTTTTTTTAAAGATTTTATTTATTTATTTTTTTTTGAGAGAGGAGAAGGGAAGGAGAAAGAGAAGGAGAGAATCATCAGTGTGTGGTTGCCTCTCACACCCCCCACACTGGGGACCCAGGTATGTGCCCTGACTGGGAATCGAACCAGCCACCCTTTGGTTCACAGGCCAGCACTCAATCCACTGAGCTACACCAGCCAGGGCTCACTCTTCTTTTTAAGACCAGCAAAGACCATTTTAGTCCCAGGAATATATTCTTTGGGTCCTCCAAATATTCCATCAGAGTTTCTTCTCCCCAGATGATACCTATAAAGGTGAAAGTAAGTTTTTAGTTTGTGCAGCTCTGTGTGTAAGGCTGACTTTCTCATGTGACCCACATATGTGAACAGAAGAGCACTGTTGGATTTGATAACAAGGTTATTTGTTATAACTGAGAATACTTACAGTTTCCAGCCTGCAAGAAAATTCCAAAATTTGTCTTCCTGGTGCTCTACTCTTTGTCTTCTCTGTAGAAGTTCAATACTTCCATGCTGTTTAGGATTAGCTAAAGTACACCGGTGAACTCCCAACCCGCACATGCTGTGCCTAAGCGGTACTCCATCCTCCTAGAATCACAGGAAGTTCCTTCTAGGAAAGATCTGAGAGATCAACCCCTCATTTTGCAGATGAGTAAATGATGACCTAAAAAGAGGGGAATACCATATTTTGCTGTGTATAATGCATAATTATACAAAAAATGTATAATTTTTTGCTCAAATTTTTGAGGGAAAAATAAGGATGTGTATTATACATGGGTGGTACTAATTCCATATCTATATAAATGTTTTTAATTATTTTCTTTATGCTTATGCATTAAAAGTTTAACTCTAGAAAGCAATAACGATATCCATATACAACATAATGCCCTGGAATACAATAATTGGTTTTGGTTCTAAATATAAATAAATTAAAAAATTGAATTAAAATGAAAGCTTTTTTCCTGAAAGTCTGGGTCAAAAACATGGGTGTGCATTATACACAGCAAAATACTGGTAACTTGCCCTAAGATGACAATTCTACTTAGAGTAAAAATCTGTGACTTCTAACTCATATTTCCACATTTTTTCTGAAAATCATACCAAGTCCAGTTTTATGATGAGAGGAAAAGATTGCTTCTACCTTTTTTCCTTTTTAAAACCAGTCAAAAAGAACATAGACAAAAAGAAACAGAAATGCTAACTTCACTGTTGATAAAATTTTTGAGAAAGAAACTATAACCCTAAACATAATTAATTAGAACACTACCAAGAACATAAAACTTGAACCAGAGTGAGAGGGCACCAGTCATTAATAATCTTGAAAAAGAAAAGTACTCCAAAGTAAGTGACAAATCCTGAGGGGCAAAGTCATAATTCTCTGGCCCAAAAAGCAGAGTATACATCGACTGGCTGTGAAAGTCTCCCTAAATTTTAGGTACCATGAAGGGCCAGGAGAACCAGGATTAAAAAACACAACGCAGACATGCCACCTTTAAAGGAAAGATTTATCTTATTATAGAAGAAACTGAACGTGTTGAATGACCCTAGAACTGTCAGCCTTTGTGGGAGAGCTGAGTAACAACCCACCAAACTCACACAGATACACACTCAGATGCACGCACGTATCTAACACATAACTGTGGGTAAGGAAGACTGCATAACTAACCTGCACACACGCACCCTCACTTCCTGTCCTGCAAATACCAGTCCAAAAAGAATGAGTGATAATCAAAAAGGAATCATCACAAAAGAGCACTGAACACACACACATACTTACACATACATATAACATACATACATAGCAGAACAGAATTTTTTAAAGTTACATAAAAATACACATCAGAAATTACATACAATAAACAGTTAAAAACTATGACCACTTTTCCAGAGATTCAAAAAATGTCTTTATGACCCAAGGGCTTAAAGCAGAGCTACAAAGTCTCAAGGAGAAAATGATAAAAACAGAAAAACATAAAAGACAGCAAAAAGAATAGATGTTGCTGATAACACAATCAAGCTTGAAACTATTGATAAAAACAAAATGGAAAGAATAATGAGTTTAAAATGATCAAAGAGAAAATGACAGATACAGAAGATATTTAGACAAAAGAAGATCCAAGCTATGCACAATTTTTGTGGCCCTAGTAAGATTTTTAAAAAAAACAAAGAAAATTATTAAAACACAATTCAAAAAAACTTTCAAAAGTCAAACTCCTACATCTACCAATTGAAAAAGCACATGTCCCATAAGAATCTGAAACAGATCAATCAAGACTTACACACAGCTTAGCAAAGTTACTAAATTTCAATAAGAATTTTACTGAAACTTAGGGGAGAAAGAATAAAATAAAAACAAAACCAAGTAAATCATAATAAAAAACAATTGGGCTGGCTTCAGATTTCTTCAAAGAATAATTCAACATGAAGCATACGAAATCCTGAGAAATTAAAAGTATCACCCAATAATTTTTATCTCTAACCAGATTATCATTCAAGTGTAATGGGAGTTCACAGGTGATTTTAAACACCCAAGAATTAGGGTAATACAGTTCCACTAATAGACAACCTTCTACCAACCAGAAGAGAAACACAGACACTGTGGTAACAGCTGGGAAGAAGCACAAACGCCACTTAAATGTAGGACAGATATTAAAACAACTGTGGTAAAAATGGTTAAATAAGATTGTAAATGTCATATATCATGTCAGAGTAAAAAATAACCTAAGTAGAAAGAGTGAGGAGACACTGAAAAAAAATGGGAGATTGCATAACCACTTTGACTTTCTCATCCTTCACAGTGTAAGATAAACAGATATTGCTTAAATGACAGATGCATATGGATATGGTTTAAAGTAAAAATATGGCCACTAAAATTACAAAAAATAATATAACCAAATAAATAAAATTATCTGGTAAAGAGAAAGAAATATAAGAAGATGGAAAGAAGTGAACATACAGTTTCTTATTGTTCATACTGGTAAGTATTCTTTGGAATTATTTGAGTTTTCATATAATGTACATGGATTTTAAAGTATTTTTTCAATTATTAACACATTTATGATTCAGTGTGTTCTACTGTCTCTTTTAACAGATTTCACATGGCAATGTCAAAAGATAAGGATTAATCTCTAATAATAAGTTACTTTAGCCAATATGCTAAGTCCATGATAGGATTTCTTTAAAGGCCCAAGAAGATCTGAGTTTGAATCTTAGTTCTATTACTTCTTAGCACAGAACCCTGGGCAATTCACAAATTAAATCAAACAATTTTTTACCAAACCTTCAATTACCATTGCCCCTAAAATGCAAGTGATTGACAGGTATTTAATAATACCTATAGGTGTGTTATTCTCAAAAGAAAACTTTATTCATTTACTGATGTTTTTAATAATACAACATAGATATTCAACACTAATAACCATTAAGAATTCAAGCCAAAACCATGATGAGATGCCACTCCACACCTGTTAGGATGCCTACTATCAAAAACAAAAACAGAGCCCTGACTGGTATGGCTCAGTTGGTTGGGCATCATCCAGCAAAGTGAAAGATTGACATTTTGATTCCCCATCAGGGCACATGCCTAGGTTGTGGGTTTGGTCCCCCGGTTGGGGCACGTGCGAGAGGCAACTGATTGATGTTTTACTCTCACATCAATGTTTCTCTCCCTCTCTCCCTCCCTTCCCATCTCTCTAAAAATAAATAAAATCTTTTAAAAAATAACAAGTGTTGTCAAGGAGGTAGAGAAATTGAAATCCTTGTATATTGCTGGTGGGAACATAAAATGGTGCAGCCAAAGTGGAAAATAGTGGAAATAGCTGTTTATCAAAAACTAAACATATAATAATCATATGCAGCAATTGCACTTCTGGGTATGTGATATATACCCCAAGTAAGTGAAAGCAGGGATATGAACAGATATATGTACTCCATGTTCATGCATTATTCACTTTAGCCAAAAAATGGCCATTGATATAGGAATATATAAACAAAATGTGATGTACACATACAATGGATTTGTATGTATGTATGTATGTATGTACACAATGTATACATACAAAGGGCCTTAAAATCAGCCCTTCATGTGTACCTCAAGTGCCCAGCTTGGGTGACAGGGTATGCGGTGCCACTAGACCCTACAGGACACCTACTACATTAGGCCACACTACAAAGACATGGAGTCAAAGCAGCTCTACCTAATACATAGAAACAGACACAGGGAGGCTGTCAAAACGAGGAGACAAAGAAACATGGCCCAAATGAAAGAACAGAACAGAACTCCAGAAAAAGCACTAAACAAAATGGAGATAAGCAATCTATCGAATGCAGAGTTCAAAACACCGATTATAAGGACGCTCAAGGAACTTAATGAGGACCTCAGGAGCATAATAAAGACCCAGTCAGAAATAAAGGATATGATAATTGAAATAAAGAACAATTTATAGGGAAACAACAGTAGAGAAGATGAAGCTGAGAATCAAATCAATGATTTGGAACACAAGGAAGTGAAAAACAACCTATCAGAACAAGAAGAAAAAAGAAGCCAAAAAAACAAACAGTCTAAGCAGGCTCTGGGACAACTCCAAGAGGTCCAACATTCGCATCAAAGGGTTGCCAGAAGGGGAAGAGAAAGAGCAAGAAATGGGAAGTTTCCTTTCATTGTCTTTCCAAATTTGGTGAAGGAAATAGACATGCATCCAGGAAGCACGGAGAGTCCCAAACAAGATGGATGTAAAAAGGCCCACTCCAAGATACATCACAATTAAAATGTCAAAGGTTAAAGAT
The DNA here is from genome assembly GCA_007922815.1 of Macrotus californicus. Classification (NCBI taxonomy): domain Eukaryota; kingdom Metazoa; phylum Chordata; class Mammalia; order Chiroptera; family Phyllostomidae; genus Macrotus; species Macrotus californicus. Next base: position 3,976 of record VMDR010038280.1, on the reverse strand, counting down.
AAAAACAGAATCTCAAAAGCAGCAAGAGAAAAGCAGTTGCCTACATGGGAGTTCCCATAGACTGTCTGCTGATTTCTCCAAAGAAACTTTGCAGGCTAGAAGGGATTGGCAAGAAATATTCAAAGTCATGAAAAGCAGCTACCTACAGCCAAGATTGCTCTACCCGGCAAAGCTATCATTTAGTATCAAAGGGCAGATAAAGAGCTTACAAGACACACAAAAAAACTAAAGGATTTCATCATCTCCAAACCATTATTCTATGAAATGTTAGGGACTTGTTTAAGAAAAAGGAGAAGATCAAAACTACAAACAATAAAATGGCAAAAACATATATCTAGCAACAACTGAATCTAAAAAACAAACTAAGCAAACGAAGAACAAAGATAGAATCATGGATATGGAGAACGTTTTGATATTTGCCAGATGGGAGAGGGTATGGAGGAAATGGGTCAAGAGGTGAGGGGATTGAGAAGTACAAATAGGTAGTTACAACATAGCCAGCCATAAGGATGTAAACTACAGAACAGGAAAGGGAGTAGCCAAAGAACTTATACACATGACTCATGGACAGGAACAATGGTGGTGGAATTGCCTGAGGGAGAGGGGGATGCTGGGTGGAGGGAAACAAAGGGAGAAAAGTCAGGACAACTGTAATAGCATAATCAATACAATTTTTAAAAAGATATAATTGACATATAATGTTGTATAAGTTTAAGTTGTGCATGTTGATTTAACACACTTATACACAGGGTCTGGCAGAAGTAATGTGTGCTTGAGTGTGGTTGGTAGGGTAATAATATGGGTGTAATAATTTATAGTTTTAATTTGAATCTCTCACCTAATATGTCATATGGTGTGCTTGAGTGTGATATTGTTATATTACAGAATTACAAGCTTATGATTTTGTAATAAAATAGGGGCATTATTTGTGCTAGATCCTGTATTAAAAAATGATTACTAGCCTAGAATTAGCCAAAACCTTTACCCAATCACATAATTACCATTTCTTTTTTTATTGTATTGAGAACAGCTAGGATATATTCTCTTAGCAACTTTTAAGTATATAATACAGTATTGTTAGCTATGATCACCATGCTGTACATTAGATCCCCAGAACTTGTTACTCAGATAACTAGAAATTTGTCTTTTTTAACCAGTATCTCCACATTACCCTACCCCTTCCCAGACCCTACTGTTTTTCTGCATTTGGCTTTTTTATATTCCCCATATAAGTGATATTATACAGTATTTGTCTTTCTCTGTCAGGCTTATTTGACTCAGCACACTGTCCTCAAGCTTCATAACCAAGGTATTGCAAATAGCAAGATTTCTTTCTTTCTCATGGTTGACTAATATTTATATTTATATATATGTGTATGTTAGATACAGGTATAAATATAAATGTATATATACACACACACAGGTGTGAGGTGATATCTCATTGTAGTTTTGATTTGCATTTCTCTGACGATTAATGATGTGAACACCTTTCATCTGTCTTTTGGCCATTTATGTGTCTTTGGAAAGATGTCTACTCCTCTGCCCATTTTTTTAAGGTTGTTTGTTTCTTCACTAATCAATTGTAGGTCTTTATATATTTTGGATATTAGCTTCTTACAGATATAGGATTTGAGATATTTTCTCCTATTCTATAGGCTACCTTTTCATTTTGTTGAGCGTTTCTTTTGCTGTACAGAAGCCTTTTAGTTGGGTGTAGTCTCACTTGTTTATTTCTGCTCTCTTTACTTGTGCTTTTCGTGTCATATCCAGACAATCATTGTCAAGACCAATGTCAAGGAGTTTTATCCCTATGTTTTCTTCTGAGCATTTTAGTTGCAGATCTTATGTTTAAGTTTCTGATCCATTTCAAGTTAATTTTTGTGAATGGTGTAAGACAGGGGTTCAATTTCATTCTGCTACATATTGTTCTTCTTTCATCAGAACTAACAAATAATAATATCATATTCCCAAATAATTCATAAATGTTACTTAAATGATCTGACTTAGGGGAATTTTCTTTCTAATTCTTAATAATGTTAAAGTCAAGCCTTCTGCACAGCTTTTAATCTTTGATGATAACCTGTAATATTTAGAATGTATATTTGTAATGTTTTAATATGTTTTAAATCAATGCTATTAAGCAATAAAATCCTCAAAATATTGGCTGCTAGAGAAACAATATTAGGTTATAACTAGTCTACAAATTAGGACTTCAAAAGTTGACTGTCTTGTAATAAGATAATAAAATAATAAAATGACATCACAGAGGAAATATTACTTTAAAAATTAAAGAGCCGTATAAACGCAAACAATAAATGCAATGTTAAAACTGATTTATTCAACATTTTATCAGTTGAAAATCCAATTGTAATACATGCAATTCAATTGAGTCACTAAACTGCCTGCCTGAAATTAGCACAGGCTATATAGTTCCCAACAGTATTGCCCTTGTTTCAGATACCAGTTCCAAGTTCAGAGTCCCCACGTCACCCAAACATCTGACTTACTGGCTATAAATTTAAGGGCTCCCTGGATCCCTTCAAGTTCAATAATATACTAAAACAATTCACAGAACTCAGGAAAGCATTTGTTACAATTGCAGTTTTATTATAAAGGATAGAAATCAGGACTAGCCAGATAAAGAGCTCTTCATAGATGTGATGATTAAATCATTAGCCATGTGACTTGTGACTGAACTCAATCTCCAGTTCCTATTTCCTATCCCTGGAGGTCTGACTAATATGTAGCCCAAAGTCCTAATTCTCTAATCACATGGTTGGTCTTTCCAGCTTGGCTAGCCTCAATCCTGAAACTATCTGGGAGCCTAACAAAAATCATTTTATTAGCATAATCTCAGGCCCTGATCCCAGGGCCCAGCACTGAATAACAAAGACACTTCGAAAACTCAGGAAGTTCCAAGGATTTAGAGAACCTGGGAAAAAGATGAGACAAATTCAGTGTTACAGAATACCTACTAACCAGCATTTTTGCATATTAAATACAGTAATATTGTGTTAATAACAACTATGTTAATGTTTAAAAAGATGCTAAATAAAGTATCTTTGACTTGACAAAGATTAAACTTCATTCTATTTTGTTTTAACGTAAGTATTTCATAAATTATCTATGTATTTTTTTACATATACATATGGTCCTTTATTATGGATGTCCCTGGAATAAAGACATATTAAGGTCCTAGCCCCGAATACCTAAGAATGTGGCTTTGTTTGGAAATAGAGTCACTGCAGATATGATTAGTTAAGTTGAAATGAGGCCATGCTAGAGTTGGATGGGCCCCCAATCCGACATGACTGGTATCTTTATGAGATGATTATGTGAGGACAGAGACACAAAGGAACTGTGTGACATCAAAGGCAGAGGTTAGAAATATGCAGCTGTAGGCCAAAAACACCAAGGTTACTGGCAAACCACCAGGAGCTAGGAAGAAGCAAGAAAGGGTTGCCCTACAGGCTTCAGAGCGAGTATGATTCTGCCAACATCCTGACTTTGCCCTTCCAGCGTCCAGAACTGTGAAACCATAAATTTCTGCTGTTTTAAGTCACCCAATTTACGGTACTTTGTTACAGTAAACCTAGGAAACTAATATTGCCTTCAAATGCTAAGGTCTATTAGTAGTGCTCTGAAGCAATTAGTCTTAGCATATATATGTATATCCCCTACCCACCCCACCCAGTTTGCTTAGAAACCCAAAAGAAGTCTAGGGACGAACAGCTTTGCCAGCTTTCCTCCTATTAAATTGTATCACTTTCAAGGCTTCAGAACAATGAAAAACATCTTATTTTCACACACACACAAAAAAAACAAAATAACAACAACAAAAAAACAAAACCTGACAACCTGTGCAGGCGCTAATTTTGTTTTAACCAAACCATCTGACTACCCACAAACTCCCTTTCCCCAAAACACCAGATAACAAAAATGTCACTATATCTTACCTATCTGTAGTGTAAGTGCC
>VMDR010038279.1:0-10018 GCA_007922815.1 Macrotus californicus | reverse complement strand
ACTATAAAATTATTTTCATTACTTGGAAAATTACATTCCAGCATGTTAGTCATGTATATTGATGTGAAACAAAGTTCACATTCCTGGAAAAATGTATTTTATGTATTTTATAGAGATGAGAAATTAGAGGGTCACATCATTAAAGAAGAAGTATTTGTGCTGCCAAGTTGGTTTCCTCTGAAATCGTTATTAAAATCGAAGTACATTCAAGAGTAATATCAAATGTTTCTAGGTCATATTTACCTTTTAGTTCACAAATTTTTTCTTTTGCTATAAACTACATATGATGCATTTTAGTCACATTTGATAGTTTTGACCTGGTAATAGGGAGGAGCATGTTTTCTTAAGGAGTTAATGTGGTAAACTTAGAGCCTTAACTTGATTAAACTTTTCTGAGATCAGTAAATAAAGCTCATATAATATGAGAATATTCTGTTTTATATATATATAAGTATATATATAAATATATATTAATCTTATATATAAATATATATATTAATCTTATATATAAATATATATAGCCCGGCTGGTGTAGCTCAGTGGATTGAGCGCGGGCTGCAAACCAGATGGTCGCCGGTTTGATTCCCAGTCAGGGCACGTGCCTGGGTTGCGGGCCGGGTCCCCAGTGGGGTCCAAGTGAGAGGCAACCACACATTGATGTTTCTTTCCCTCTCTTTCTCCCTCCCTTCCCCTCTGTCTAAAAATGAATAAATAAAATCTTTAAAAATATATATATACATACTAATCTTATCTATTGAAATATGTAATGTTTTAGGAAAAGTAAATTTTGTTATGATGTGTGACTATGAAGTAATTAAAAATAAACATTAGAATTTGTATATCCAAGTATGTATAGTCCCTTACCTTGGGAGATTATACATTTACAATGGTGATAATGCCATTATTCAAGTGTTAAAGAGAATTTTGTAAGCACCTAATGTACCAGCTTTGTTCTAAACTCTTTAAATGATTTAATTTATTCCTCAAAACAACTTTATGAAGTATTATTACTCCATAATATAAATGGGAACTGAATGGATTGAAAATTAGATGCAGGTCATTGAAATCGCTCATAAGACTTCACAGAGCATCCTTGTATGAGGCCCTAAATAAATGTAAGGACACCATGGTGGAGAAAGAGAGTTCAGTCCTTGCTTGTCAAGGTCCTTGTCGCTTGCTTGAATCTGATTCATCTCCAGATTAAATTGTCATTTGTGTAGTGTATCTTGTTTTAGATGATCTTGCTAACAGTTTCTGTTGGGATCTTTCATGCTACTCTGATTATATGGCCAAGCCAGGCTGACTAACCAGTAATAGCAGCTACCAGAGTTCTTTTGGGAGTCATTAGGGGGTTAGTTTGGAAGAGTTGCATTTTGATACCCACCTCTGATTCCATAGCAGATTTCATCATACAGCACCCCACATGGGAGTCCTTTTATCTTCCAGTCACCTTGGGCCCATTTACTGGACTACTGAAACTCTATTGGCTACTAAACAAGAATCGGCAAAAGTCACTTTTTGCTATTGTCTAGTTCCTCTGATGCTGCAAGGAGCACCACTCAGTGATGCCCATTTAGCAGATACATCTTTTGCCTCTTTAGTTAATGTAACATCATTAACACTTCAACAGTGCAGCTGTTTCTTAGGTTGAATGTGGTTTTGACTGCTCTTCCAACCTTGAGGACCATCTACAAATCATGCTGCTTGTTTGACACCTGTTGATAGCATGTCAGAGGGTGGGGACCATTCCATTACCTCCTCATATAGCTCTACAGGAAGAGAGTTGTAGGGCCCAAAGGGATGGCAGCCTTTGTTCATATAGATGTTGAGTACTCTTAGTGCTCCACCCTACTGTGTGTTCTTGAATATAGTATTTTCATTTCATGACAAAATTCCTCTCTCCATTTCCCTTGATGTAGGATGATGATATGACATTAACCAAAAAGGATGGGTATCTCAAGTTTCAAAATAAATTGATGAGGACTCATGGACATGGACAACAGTGTGGTGATTGCTGGAGGGGGGAGAGAAGTATAAGGGACTAAATAGTAATGGAAAAAATACAATGAAGATCACAAAACAAAAAAGGAAAAATTCCAATGAAATTTCCCAATAACAATAACAAGCCAAGGATTGTCTTCGAATGGTGTACCTTGCAGTTATGTCAGATTTGTTTCTAGTCTAAAATACCAGCAGTTACCAGTAGGTGGCAGTAATAGGATTTTGCCAAATGATCCAGTCAGCTTTTGATGGATACTTACCAGTTTTTGAGGGGTACTTTTCAACATGGGGATCTTAGGTGACCCTAGAGTAGTAGCCTCACGAAGGGCTAGATAGTGCTATGGTTGTTTGAAGATCGAAAAAAGGAAAAAGCTTGCTGTTGTTCAAAGTCCCCCTCAAATTGAGTTTGTCTTTCTTGTTAAATTTAAAAGTAGGGGCTAAAAAATTCTGAGGTTGTATGTGATTTCTACAGAAACAAACAACCTAATAAATTTTTATACTGCTTGCTTTGATTTTGGAGTTGGCAGCGACATATTTTTGGTTGTTTGAGAGGTTCCCTAGTCAACCCTAAGAAATGTCTATTTGATTCACTGTTGTGCAGAGCCCTCTCCTGTCTTTCGGCCAATCAGCTGTCCTCTTGGGTCACGTGACTAGCAAGCACTGATGATTCCGTTTTACTTTAGGCTTTAGATTGAGATGTAAACATTATATTATTAATATAATAAATAACTATACTTTTCAGTTGAACTGGCTTAAGTTTATCTCTAAAACAAAAATATAAAGAACTCATACAACTCAATAGCAAAACTACAAACAATCCAGTTTAAAAATTGGCAGAAGAACTGAATAGATATTTTTACACAGAAGACCTATACAAATGGCCAACAGGTACAAGAAAAGATGCTCGACATCACTAATCATCAGAAAATGCAAATCAAAACCACACTGATACATCATCCCATTCCTGTTAGATGGCTACCATCAAAAGAACAGAGGTAACAAGTGGTGGAGAGGATATGCAGAAAAGGAATTCACTGTCAGTGGGATTATAAATTGGTACAGCCACTTTGGAAAACTGTATGGAAGTTCCTCAAAAACTTACAAATAGAACTACCATATGTCCAGTAATTCCACTTTTGGGTATATATTCAAAAGTAATGAAAACAGAAAAGAAAAGAATAGTTGTATTCTCATGCTCATTGCAGCATTATTTATAACAGCCAAGGCTTGGAAACAACCTACCTGATTTTGCCATGTATAATTTGCTCCTGTGCATAGTGTGCACCCACACTTTTGTGAACATTATACACAGGATTATTGTGCCCATTATTACATCCATGGTGTGTAGTCATTATGCCCATGTATAATGTGTATCCTTATTTTTCCCTAAAAAATTTGGGCAAAGAAGTCCACATTATAAACAGCAAAATACAGTAAGTGTTCATCAATGGATGAACAAGGAAAATGTGGAATATATACATATACGTGTGTGTGTGTGTGTGTGTGTAGTCTATCCAGAAAAAGTCCAACCATTGTTAATATAACAAGAATGGTTTGTGTGACATTAATGTAACCTGGCAGCCAAGGAGAATGGACTGTGATGACTTCATTGTACTAGTCAGTGAGGGTGGTAGAGGCCATTGAGTGAGCATGTGTGCTGTGTGGCCATCACATTCAAAATGACTGAGCAAGTAGACCAACGAATTTGCATCAAATTTTGTGTTAAGCTTAAACATTTTTCCATGGAAAGTACTCGGATGATTCAGAAGGCTGCAGCTGTGGGCAACTGATGATTGACAGCTTCATCATGATAATGCACACGCATCACATCTCATGTAGAGTCTTTGGTGAAACATCAAATCATGCAGGTGACTCAGCCCCCCCTAAATCCCAGATTTTGTGCCCTGCAATTTCTGGCTTTTCCAAAAACTAAAATCACCTTTGAAAGGTAAGAGATTTCAGACCATCGATGAGATTCAGCAAAATAATAGCAGGGCAGCTGATGGCGATTGGGAGAACTATGTGAGGTCCCAAGGTGCCTACTTTGAAGGGGACTGAGGTATCATTATTCTATGTACAATGTTTCTTGTATCTTGTATCTTCTCCAATAAATGTCTCTATTTTTCATAGTATGTGGCTGGATACGTTCTGGACAGACCTTGTGTGTGTGTTTGTGTGTATGTGAGATATGTATGTATGTATATGTGTCTATATACATATATATATACACAGTGGAATATATTTAGCCATGCAAAAGAACATTCTGCCATTTGTGACATGGATGGATCTTTAAGGCATTAGGTTAATTGAAATAAGTCAAGGAAAGACAAATATTGTATGATATCACTTATATGTGGAATGTAAAAAAGCCAAATCCACAGTAACAGATAGTTCAATGGTGGTTACCAGGGCTAGAAGGTGGGGGAAATGAGGAGACATGTATTGGTCAAAGGGTACAAACTTCCTGTTATAAAATGATTAAGTTCTGGGTATCAAATGTATAGGAAAAAAGTCTGTTTATTTCATTAGCTGTGGCAGTGACAGGAAAATTTAAGTATCTTTGTGAAAACACAGTAAAAGTATATTTTTCCATCTATCTCACATGAACGCAAAATGGCTGTGTATTTCGAATGCAAAATGGCTGTGTATTTCTTTGTGAGTAGAAATGGAAAACGTTAGTCACATCAGTCACAAAATTACAGTCTCCCTGAGCTTGTTGCACAGTTTGAATCATTAATATCCTATTGTGCACTATTTGTGGCATGTGCTACTATTTATTAAGACTTCTGCAACCCATAGTGAATCTCCAGGATTCATCAACTTTTCTCACAGGCCATTAAACAAGGAATTTGTGGGTATTGATATAACTGCATCTAAAAGATTTTTAATTAAAATCAACATTTCTTTGTGTACCTTAGGTATCCAACCCTAGTATATCCTAATTGTTTTAAATTAGCCACTCGAGTGGGCTTAGATAATTTTAAAAGTTTCTCTTTACCATGCTCTATTAAAAGAGTATGAAGAACAGATTTACAGGACAACCTTTTCCTCAGTAAATTGGTAAGATAATAGTCTTCCATATGAACATTATATCTATTCTGGTAATACATTCTGGCAGGGTGATAAAACCACAGAAAAGTTTTGTTAATAAATTCCTACATTTTAAGCCATGCTTTTTCATTGTATCTTCTAGAGTTGCTCACCATATCTCCTCAGTTTAATTGTACTGCATGTTAACGTTTTATTATCATTCTCTAGATGACATTATATTGGGCACAGTGTCTAGCAATCTAAAGTTTCTTCACCACCCTCTAGTCATTTCACCCATATCGATGTAAATAACCTTGGTTGTTGGGGGGTGGGGCCAAGTGACCTTGATGCTCCAGTCATCCAGTCATAATCTTCTCTGTTCTATGTAGTTGTAATTGACATTGACTCAGGGTGATTGTAAATCCTTTTTTGCACAATAGTCAGATTTTAAAAAATTTATTAAGGCTAGGGAAAATTAAGCAAACCTGTCACACTGCTTTTAGAGTTTGAAGAATTGGCGGGCAGCCAGATCACTTTATCTTTATAGAGTGATTCACTGAAATTTTAGTGGTTGTATCATTTATCTTATCCTTTTTCATGATATTTTAATTAGCTTTTGAAGAGTTAACATTCAGTTTAATTTTTCTGAATTTTTTTCCATTTTATCCTTTTCATTTTTATTTTCTTTCTTTTAAACAATCCTAGTCATTTTTTCATACCTAGCTCCATTTGCATTAATTGGCAAAGAGTCTCCACATATTTTCCTTTATCTCATCTCATCCCTATAATAAAGTTATACACTTATAAGAGGATAAGAAGTCCCAGCCCCTGAAGCCTCTTATATCACAACATCAGCTATATCTCCACCAAGAGTATAGAGTCAGGAGGCACCTTAGAGTTATTGCAGCTGTGTTACTTCTTTCCCTCGACATTTCAGTGGCCTCAGAAGAAGTATTCCACTTAATGTCTAAGAGTAGATTTAGACAGTTGTCCTTTTCAGGGCTTGTATTACTTATCTTTGGGTTTATAGAGCCTAACAGACTAGGAATTTGTCCCGCTAGCTACATTTCTGCAAAAGCTGCAGTAAGTGAGAGACCTGAGTAAGAAGTAACAGGCTTCTCTATTAGACAGTATCTGATCAAAGAGAAATGGCTTCTTGGCTGCCATGAACAGTAATTGATTTCAATAAAGCTTCAGAAGTGAGTTTGTAATAATCTACAAAATGGCTTAACTATTTAATCAAATATTCCACCAAAGTGTTCCTTGGACCAGAAGGGGAATTTCTGCCTGCAAGATTATTAGAAATGCGAATTTTCTAGTCTCTCCACAGACCTACTGATTCACAAGCTATGGGAAAGGAAATTGAGATTTTTGTTTTAACAACTCTCCAAATGATCCTGATGTGTACTAAAGGTTGAGAACCACAGCTTTAAAGAATTATCGTGCTTTCCAGAATAATTGTCTAGAAGTAGTGATTTGTAATTCAAGAGAATCTGCTCTTTGTTTCCAATTTCTACTATTCTACAAATGTTGACTCTCTCCTCATAGTCTTCTTACTTTGAACTTGGTCATAACAAGACGATACAGAAGTAGTTTTATGGCTCTGAGAACTGGAGGCTTGGCCAAGGACACACTTATTTTGGGATGAGTGAGGAAGAGCGTGGTGGGGAGTATTATGAATGAACAGTGAGGGCTTGAAATTGGCTATGCTTTCACAAAGTTGTTTTAGCTCTCAAGCCAAGGCCTATAAAAATGGGGCAAATGGAGTACAAGGTGTTTACATTTACATCACTGATATTATGTGCCAGATATTCCAGCTATTCCCTGAAGGACTTCAATGTGCTAAGTGGCAAGGCAAAGTCCTGTCACTGAAAACATGTGATTCCACAGTCCCTTTCTAGTTGCATATTTTTGTCCAAGGAATGTATCATCCTATAATATATCTATTTTTTATGATGTATTGTTATACACCAATGTGGCTGGTTTATCATGGGCTCTTTAGCTTGTTTCAATAATCACATAAATTAATCTGTCATAAATTAAGCAGTCTATTTAAAATATAGAGCTCCCCCGTTTTAATATATTTTTATATATGATTTAAATGAAAGTGAAATGGATGTACAAAACGTTTTTAATTTTAAATATAAAGTGACTTCTTTTGAAAGGAGAATTCTCACAATATGGTAAAGCATATTTTCCTAACTAGCAATATAGGAACATTTCAGGATATAAATGCTCTGTAATTATTTGCCTTAAGAGCGAGACAAGGACCCTGACTGGTGGGGCTCAGTTGGTTGGGTGTTGTCCTGAAAAGCAAAGGACCACTGGTTCATTCCCAGTTGGGGTACATGCCCGGGTTGCAGGTTGTGCTGGTTGGGTGTGTATGAAAGGCAATTGATCGATGTTTCTCACATCAATGTTTGTTTCCCTCTCTCCCTCCCTTCCCCTCTCTCTAAAAATAAACAAGTAAAATCTTAAAAAACAAAACTAGACAAGGAGGCAATCAAGCACAATTAATAGAGCTGCAATATAACTTTACTATATTGGTGTGTACATGCCGAAGGAAGGATATCTGACCTTGGCATTGTAATCTCGTGCACTTTTGACTTTACACCCTGTGCCCCTCTCTAGGAAGCAGATTGCACGAGTCAAAGGAGCGAAATACCCACCTTTCAGTACTCTGCTGTTACCTTGACAACTGGTAATTGGCATCAACTGTTGTTTCACTTGCTAAAGGAACTGATCTTTTTAACAGGCAGTTTTATTAACAGCAGTTAGTTTAAATATATAATTGCGGGCAGCTCAGTGGAATTAGCATTGTAGATGCAGATGGCTGAAAATGTCCTTGTAATTACTTTTTATGATTTTTAACTGCAGTATCCATTCATCAAGCAAATGTGTGGCAGTTAACTTTCTGAGGGTTAGGGGTATGAAAATAATTTTCTTTTCTTATTTTTCATACCCCACCCCCAGTTCTATCTTTTCTCTATGTATTTGTACTTGGCTTTTTAATCTTTTAAAAACTCTATGTTGACCTCTTGAACATCACAGGTATATAGTTGATGGACTAATATATTTACATAATCTGTTCCTACGTCTGGATACCAAAATTGGATTCTGTGGTTCTACCCAATAAAAAAAGAAAGACATTGACATTTAATAGCACAAATAAACACGGGTGGTGATTTTAAAGTCATTGAAACTAAAGTTCAGATTTACAGGAGAAACATTTTCTTTTTGTCACAAGGAGAACGTGACTGCTCTCTGTGTGTGTATGGGGTGTGTGTGTGTTTGTGTTGTGTTGTGCGTGTGTGTGTGTGTGTGTGTGAGGAGTGTGGGGGGAGTGTTGCTTGTGTGTGTGGCAGGCACAAAGTGGTATTGAGTGCAGGGAGGGCACCAGGGCAGAATTGAAGGGGAAAATCCAATACACATTTTTCCGATGAGATTTGTCTACAGTGATGTCTTGAGTACATTTCTTTTGTACTGTATTTCTCAGTTGTTGCTTGTGAGAGAAGCGTGAATCATCAGAGATAAAAATACAGTAAGAAAGCCTGCAGAGAGAATCATTATGCAAAAACCTTGAAAACGCACCCATGATTTTCCCTGGATCGTTATGGAACAGAAGTTATTTTGTTACTTAGAGTTGTAGGCAGTTGCAAGGCCAGCACATAACTAATTGAATACTTAGATATTTTATTGCTATATTTCTTCAGTTTCATGAGAAAGGGCATTTTTCGAGAAAGGGCATTTTTCTTTACCTCAAATATGCTTTTTTTTCTCTTAAATTTCTTAGTGTAGTGATTTTCACTCTTAACATTATAACATTATATTGTTAGTCCTATAAAGAGCAAAAGCTGAATATGTGCATACAATTTAATTAACTTGAAACCAATGATGAAATATTACAAATATAATTTTTTGTTAAATGAATATTTCATTTTTGTGAAATTCTGATGTAATTCTGCATGTAGTGATTTTTAACTATTTTTAAAACAATGGAGTGAATTAGCATCTGTTTTCCAATGATAACATTCAGGAGATATGCCTTCCAATGAAAGTACTTTTTTATTAAATTTATTGGGGTAACATTGGTTGATAAAACTGTATAAATTTCAGGTATACAATTCTATTATACATCATCTGTATATTGGTGTGTTCACCATGCAAAGTCAAGTCCCCTTCCGTCACCATCCCCATTTATTCCCCCTCGACCCTGTTCTGCCTCCCCTACCCCCTTTCCCTTTTGTAATCAGTCACCGTATGGTGCTTTGTCTACGAGTTTTTGTTTTCTTTTTGCTAATCCTTTCCCCCTTTTCACCCAATCCCTTAGACTTCCTCCCCACTGACAGCTGTCAGTCTGTTTTCTGGATCTATGAGTCTGTTTCTATTTGTTTATTTTGTTTTTAGATTCCATATATAAGTGAAATATGATATTTGTTTCAAAGCACTTTTAAATATAGAGGGTGCTTTTGCCTGGAAAAACTCCAACACTCTCCTTACTTTACCGTGGTTGAAAAAACAGTTTTGAACTGTGAAGTCGAAGATGATCTTAATGGTTACGTATGGATCAGCAGAGTCTTCAATCTTTCGGTGTGCTGATTTTCATTTCCCCATGTTGTGCTTTCTGATGATATAATAAAATAGTGCGTTTTTCTCTGTAAATTCATTCTCTCAGGGTTTTGTATCCATTACATGTTACAAATTACTTCTTTTATGCATGTGAGAGTTACAATTCTTTATTTTTTATTTCTGTTATTTCTATATTACGTTTTTATTGTTCTACTTATGTTTTTATTGTTTAGATAAGTGATATGAAAGGTTTTTAGATTGTGCCTAAATATGCACAGATATATATGTTATTGTAATAAGAACATTTAACATGAGATAATACTCTCTTTCATTTTTAACTCTACAATACGCTGTTGTTAACTGTAGGCACGATGTGGCTCAGCAGATATCTGGGAATTATTCACCTTCCACAATTTAG
>VMDR010038278.1:0-10020 GCA_007922815.1 Macrotus californicus | reverse complement strand
AAGTCTGTGAGCATCTTGATTACCAGTGTTTTGAACTGTGCATCTGATAGGTTGGCTATTTCTTGGTCACTTAGTTCTATCTTTTCTGGAGCTTTGATCTGATCTCTCATTTGGGCCATTTTTGTTGTCTTGGCACACCTGTTACGTAGTAAGGGGCGGAGCCTTAGGTGTTCACCAGGGCGGGGCAACCCTCGCTGCTATGTTGTGACACTGCAGGTGGGGGAGGGGTCCAAGAGGGAACAATGGCGCCTGCTCCGATCTCTGCAAGTTTTCAGTGACTTCCCGTGTGACCCACTCCAATTGGGCCCTCTGGTACTGATTCTGGTGCTGCTTCCCGGGTGGGAGGGCTTATGTATGCTCTAGGACCCTGTGGGTCTCTCCAACGAGCTCTCCTGTGAGTCCGGGAGTTTCTCCCGCTGCCACTGCCTCTGCCACCACAGGCGCTTTCAGAGGCTCTGAGGCTTTGTTTCCCTGAGCTGGAACTCTGGGTTGCGGTGTCTGTCTCGCTCCCCAGTTGTTCCTCCCAGTTTATCCGCACAAGGGAGTGGAACTCCCGGTCTGCAGTCACCAACTCTCCCGGCCAGCCGCGCCTTTCCCCGGTCTGCCAGCCGTCGCCCCGCGCGAGTCCTCTCCGCCCGTCTCGCCCCTCCTACCGGTCTGGATGAAAGTTTCTCCTTTAGTTCCTTGATTGTTGGACTTCCATACAGTTCGATTTTCTGTCAGTTCTGGTTGTTTTTTGTTTTAAAATTTGTTATTGTCCTTCTTTTGATTGTACGAGGAGGCACAGTGTGTCTACCTATGCCTCCATCTTGGCTGCGAGTCGAGAGGACATTTTTGTGAATGGTCACTCATTTTCGGAAGGTACACAATTCTTTGCATTGCAGACATCTCGGTCACAATCTGCAGTGCTGGTGGGTGTTGTGACCCTTCGGGGTACAAAATGCCACAAGACGTCACGGGGCCTGTTAACACAGGGCATCAGTTGACCTAAGCACAACTTCTAGAAATTTCAAATGATTGAGGTTTGGTGTAATTATTACCTTTTCTGTTTTTTCGCTAGAAATAAGCTCTAAAGACTTCCTTAAGCTGCCATTTTGAAAATTACAGTCCCTATCTTTAATTCAAAGCTTTAATAACATTTTGTATAGAAATACCAAGTTTTCAGAATAATTTTTTTCAGATTTTTTTTTAGTGAAGTACAATTTCCATGCGATGCGATGCACAGAACTTAAATGTTTGAGCTAACAGATTTTGACAGTTGTACGATACCTGTGTAACCACCACACAAAATAAAGCATAAACCACTATCACTACCCTGGAAGGTTTCCTCACACCCCTCACCAGGCAATCCATGGCCCCTGCTTCCACACTCCACCCCTCCAAAATAAAATACTTCCTTACATCTATCACCACATGCTGGCATGGAATTGATTTCTTTTGCTCAGCGAAATATTTGTGAGATTTGTCTAAGATGTTACACTCAGTAAGATTTATTGGAGAGAAAGTGAATTTCAGAATGTTATTCAGAGAATGATAAATATTTCTTTGTTAAGATCATAAATTATTATTTTTGAATGAGCTAGAAACACCTCTATTTGACTAACTGGATATGCCCAAAGCACAGAAACTGCTTTGGGAGAAACAGCATCAATACAGCAGTAACAGGCCAGTCATTCACATCAGTTGTGCTTATCAGACGGAAGTTTGTAAAACACTCAGTCTTCACAAATCCTTTACTTTAGGATACTCAGCTAGGCACTTCTTTTCAACTCCATAAGAAACCAGTGCTACTCCATTGCAATACTGAGCAATAATTTACCTCTGCCATTGGAAAAACAGTGATCTTCAGAAGCATTACATTATACCCACATGGACACAATGTAAGGACTGATTTCTATGACCTGCAGAAAGATGTATTTCTCCCATCACTCACTGCAGTCATCCACCCCCAATCCCCACTAAAACTCATGTATTTGTTGAACACAAAGTGTTAAGAAGTGCAGAAAGCTCCATTTCACTTAAATCAACCAAGGGCACTTTAAGACCTTGACTAGCACTGTAGCATTGGCATAAGTAGCTGAAAAAGCATTGGTGCGATAATATAAAATATGTCAAGAGTTACAGAGAGGATCATCCCCTTGATGGATGTTGTCCGTTAGATATAAAACTATCAAGAGCAAGTTGATAGAATGCCCAGTGGCTGCTGTAATGTATGCATACACAATTTCTCATTTTTAAAAGTAGCAAAATATATTTTAAAGCAAGTACACGGCTAAGGATTCAGAGTTCAGCTCAGGTTTGAATTCCTTATTGAGGGTCATGGTAGAATCACAGTGTTTGACTGCAAAGGCCCTTAGTATTCTAAATGCCTCATTATACTGATGAATGAATCGAGCCCTCAAGATATTGCCGCTGCCTATTTCCTCTAAAATTGTAGTCCCTGTTTCCTAGAATTTTTTTTCTATTAGAGAATTATAGGTAAAACCCTTCCCAGAGGAAAACAAGACAGCATATTTTGTTGAGCCCAAAATAATAAAATTGTAAATTCTCTAGCCAGTTACCATCCTTCTCAGCCCCAGCCAATGTTATTTCTGAGAATACAATCTTAAGGTGCAGAGAAGAAAAAAAGTGGCAATAAGGAATGGTGAGATCAAAGAACTATCACTAGTGATGGTAAACCGTTCACCTGTCCCCTGTCTCACCCCAGACCACAGAGACGGGTGCAGCCAGAGCTCTGCATGTTCCGCCAGCGCTATTGGCCAACGCTTCTGTCTTCACTGCCCTACTGTTGCCAAAGCTAAGAACAGACTGCTGCTTTAACGGCGTAAGTCAAGTTCCTTACAGGTGTGCCAGAGCCTCGGGGATTCCAGATGAGTCTAGAGAATGTACACAAGACCCCTGTTCCAGGCTGAAGACACAATATCTCCCTGATTTTTTTTTTTTCTTTGCCATCTTGGTAATAGGGACCACCTTACAAAGGTTCATGTTTATTAATATGCTCTTCTGTCTCTATGTATTGTCAAGATCCTGACTTTTAACTAGGATGACTAGTTTTTTAACGAGCTCTGAGATCACATCTCCTGGTACTGTATACTTCTCAGACTCACAGTAACAGGTTGTACCAACCAAAAACTCAAAGAACAAATCTAGGTTTGCATTACATTCAAGCAACACAACAAAATCAACTACTTTGCCCCTGAAAAATTCAACTCCAACAAGTTATCACATGCTTATCCATGGATTCTATGATTCATTAAGGCTACAGCTTACACACCTCACAAATACAACAGCCTTTCATACTTTTATGGGGCAAGATGCTTTCAGTCTGCTCCAAATAAAGCGGACATTCACTGTCTACTCTAGGCCAGAGCTAAAGCCAGGAATTACCATACAAGTCAAAAGCCAAAGAAGCAAACCAATTCTTCTGAGACAATCTAAGGATACGGATGTGTCCCCTTAGCCATAATTGAGTTCAGAAAATGATTTTCAAATAAAAGAATTATACCAAATTAAAGGCTGTGAGGATAAAATCTTACAATATTAGAAGAGAGAAATAATACCAACAATGGGAGTACAAACCAATGCAGAAAATAAATGCCTTATAGACATTCAATACAATCAAAATAAAATTTTTTAAATAAATATGAAAAATTAAATTTTGTTGAAAATGCCACTTTCTAGAATAGACTGAGCCAGCTATTTTAAATTATACTTTAAGAAAGGAGAGAGACAAGTTTTCTTTATAGCTTTTTTACAGTATACCTTTATTGTGCTGCTCTTTTGCACTCAAATAATTTTCAGTATTTTCTGAACAAAAACAGTCTTCACACGGATCCGTCTGACTTGACAGCACCATCTTCTCACTGTAACAATTAAGCTGGAGCCTGATCTCACTAAAGTGAACACTGTTTCCCTAATGGAAAAATGCATCAAAACTGTGTCAATATAATTTTTTTACAAAGTCATTTAGCAATGCGAGATTTAACATCAACCCTTTCCTTTGCAGAATTCCTCTGAAAATTGTTTCTCAGGACACCAAGCAGTTTTTATTTTTTTATTTATTTGGTTAGCTGACTGCCATTTTTGTTTTATTGTACTACCTGTTATCTTATCAGTCCATTTTGGAAATCTGGCTATTTAATGACAAGATGAGCCCTGGGTAATGGGAAAATGATGCCAAAATATATCCAATTTTTTCAATATAACAGTTTATACTTTAACATAAAGCAACGTGTTACCTCTAGCAAAGCTAAAGATGTGGCTGTTGGGGACTGCTCTGTGTGGTTTCGGAGACTGCAGCCCTGCGAGAGCAGGCTCTGAAAGGGGCTAGTGAGTCTCCCTGGAAAACCAGGTGACTCAGGTGGCAGACATGACCCCACTCCAACACCGAGGGTTCCCATGGGAATGAGGCCTGATAAATACATTGTATTATTTGAAGCTCTGCTTTGCTTTGTATGGCTCTGTTGATATAAACTGGATGTTTAAGTTCAAGGCATAAGGAGTAAACTCCTTATCTCATGAAACATGTCTTAAAGACCCTCTGGTATCAGCATGACTAACAGACCCTGACCTATGACAAATCTGTGTTCCTTCCACTGTTATCTATAGATAATACCTGTTTTTGTATTATTCCTTGTAGCCTATCAATAAAATCTAAATAAGTCTCTGTGGCTCCTTGGTGAATATTGAAGGAGCCTGGCCCCCAGGCTTTAACCTCCAGGACCATCTTTAGGGCTCGGAAAGCAGCCTGGGAGCATTGGGAGAAAGCTTGAGGGTCCATTTTCCACTGCTTTTCGGAGGATTCATATACACCAGTCCCGAGAAGCATGTTAAGCTGGACTGGATTTCTGCTGCTGTTATCTTAAGCCACTTGCCGGTGGCAGTATTCCATGTATTCTGAATGCCACATGGAAAATTGGGCGGGCATAAGGACAGTTCAAGCTGAGGCAAACCAATCACAAGGGGCCATCCGATACCCTTCAGTGATGGCTGATAAGAGCCCCATAGTGTAGGGCAACTGAAGCCATTGTCTTTAATACTGTTTTTTAAGTCTTTGTATATCTCAAAAGGCAAAGGCTCACGCATTGGTCGCCCGTGCTGTTTAGTGACAATGGGGAAAGCAAACAGGGCTTTCCAGTCTCTTGCTTCACAGCCTCTCAGAGACACTGCTACATGGCTGTGGTGGTCTGGCGAGGGGCCAGAGGCGGATTTAATGGAGGAGGAGGAGGAGGGGTCAGAGGTAAATCCTGGAGATAAATCCCAGAGGAGCCGGGCCAGCCGCCTCCTTTCTCCTTTGGCGGCAGCTGAAAACAGCCTGAGATTTAAAAAGGCCACCTGTTTCCTTTACTTGGAAAGACAAGTCTCCCCGCTCCTCCTGGGCTAGGCTTTTCCTCTGTTTGTGGCGGTGGATTTTTATTACTAGGTTCAGCAACTATGCCCGCCGTCGTCCCATAGGTCCCCTCTTTTTTGTCTAATCTTTCCTGACAACGATGTTTGCTAGTATGAATGGAGATGAGAGCCATTCTAACGAGGCTCCAGGTCAAGAATTCTGATGTCCTATTACGGTCCCGTTCTCCTGGTACCATTTCAATTTCTATCCTACTTTTCCCCCGCACTTCTAAATCTAAAGAGCATTTATCTGGGAACAACGGACAGTAGCTCTTTACTGTCTTTAATAAGTTAGTTAAATTCCATTTTTTAAATGGACATCCTGCAGCCTGAAGAAGCTGCTGAAGCAGTTGAGAATACATCTCCTGCTCCTTAGAAAGTCCCAAGCCCATAATGGGGGCTGGGAGAGTTTTGTACTTTCAGTTTCGTCCTCCCTTGCCTTCACTCCGCCTAGCTAGTTCTGTGAGCCTCTTCTGACTAATTGGTAGGGAATGAGATAAATGCGGTGGGTCACAGTGTGCTGCCTGTGAAACCCCCCTTCCCTTGTCTTACACTGATGGGAGGAGACTCCAGGCAAGGCACGACCTGTTCCCAGGGCTGCAGCAGCTCCTGAGCCTGCAGAAGGAGGCTTCAGAGTGTTAAAAGACACATTTTCTCTTTGTTTTTCTTCCTGAGCTTTTTACTGTCTGAGAGGGGAGCGAGATCTTTTTCCTTCTTTAAACAATTTAAATTCTTTCTGAGTAGAATCCTTATGATGTAACAACATTAGAGATCTCATTCCATTTACTAAAGGTTTAGCAAAATATTTTGAGACTGAGACTGAGCCGTTCCTTTCAAATCAGAAACAAAAACAAAACCTGAAGCAAAGACAAAATTCAAGCAAACCAGTATTTTCAAATTAAACCCTCTAAAAGGAGGGAGTGAGACACTAGCCTTAGAATCTTATCTTATACCACCTAGTGCTACAAATGACCCTGAAAGATTTAAATGGTGTGAAGCCCAAATAGTAGAGACTTCATCTGAAACCAAATGGTACCACGAATACTCAAAAGCCCAAACAGCACAGACATTATCTCACACTAACTAGTATAGTGAATAACTTTTAAAGGCTCAAATGACAAGTCCAAACAGCAGAGGCAGAAGATTCTAGGGTTATACAAAACAATAAAGATCAAACCAAGTTTCCCAAAAGACAAGAAAGCAAGCAGCCCTGGTTGTGCTTATCTAACACAAACGGCCACAAGAGAGGCGCCCCTGGAAGAAATCCCCTTTCCCTTATCTTAGATGTACTGGTGGCACAATCAAAAAGCTCTTGGTGCCACTGTCCCTTACGTGGGATAAAAGATGCTGAATCCCATCCATCTAGATGTGCCTGTCTGCGGTGACAGCTCATGGTCTCTGTCCCTGTTCAGGAAGCCAGATATGGGAGTTATTCCATCCAGGAAAATTCTTCTGGCCACCGTAGATGAGAAATAAGTCATCCCGGACACACTCTTGCTGTTCCAGCAGGAAAGGGGGTGGTGATTCCCTCTAGTAGAGAATGCCTCGAGCCCTTCTCCCAAATGTCTTTTATTGGGAGTGTGGTATGTGTAGGAGTATACAGCATACATGCATAATTCACCAATCAATATCAAAAAGGCTACAGTCATACAAAAGCAGGTATTATCTATCGATAACAATTGAAGGAACACAGAGATTTGTCATAGGTCAGGGTTAGTCATGCAGATGCCAGAGGGTCTTTAAGATGTGTTTCATGAGATAAGGAGTTTACTCCTTATGCCTTGAACTTAAACATCCAGTTTATATCAAGAGCCATACAAAGCAAAGCAGAGCAAGCTTCAAAGGATACAATGTATTTTATTAGGCCTCATTCCCATGGGAACCCTGGGTGTTAGAGTGGGGTCATGTCTGCCACCTGAGTTACTTGGTTTTCTAGGGAGACTTACTAGCCCCTTTCAGAGCCTGCTCTCACAGGGCTGCAATCTCAGAAACCACAGAGTAGTCCCCAACATCTCCCCCTTTTTTGTTTGTTATGGTGGCATAACCAAGACACTGGTGCCGCTGTAATCAACAGGGTTACGCTAGGCAGAGCAGGCTTCAAAGGACAAAAATGTACATTCTTTCTCAGACCAGATTTGCCCCTGGGAGCCGTCTGTTCCAGTGTAAGGCTGCAGTTGCCTCTGGCATTGTTTTCAGGCTGAGTCAGGTGGGGGGAGCAAAGCAGCCAAGAGATTAGGAGACTTTTTACAGATAGAATGAGGACTCAGGCTATGACAAAGCCAAGGGGTGAGGGTCTTTTTGACCCTTCTCTATAGTCCCCTAAATCCTTCCCTGATGGTCCCTTCGCGACTGTGCCTGTCTTAGGTTGTCCCTCCCTTGAGGAATCTTACCCGTTATTGGCTAACCAGTCATCCGCCCGGGCCAAGCAGGGTGAAGTGAGGGAGGCAGGGGCTGCATTCCTGCCAGTAGGATAGGTTCTGTCTCCTTAGTGGCTCATGGCCCCAAGGCCTTTTCACTCAGCCCTAGCCATGGGACTCTTTTGTCCGTTATGAGGCTACAGTCCCTGAAACCAGGTAGTTCGGCTCCCAACATCTCCCCCTTTTTTGTATGTAATGGCAGACACAGTGGTAAATCTGATGAAGCCTGCTACTTGCTCTTCACGTATATGAACCCTAGAAAACAATTTGTATATGGAGAGGGTCTTAAAGACCCGCTGATGTCAGCATGACTAACAGACCCTGACCTATGACAAATCTCTGTGTTCCTTCAATTGTTATCGATAGATAATACCTGCTTTTGTATGACTATAGCCTTTATGACATTGATTGGTGAACTATGCATGTATGCTGTATACACCTACACATATCACTCCCAATAAAAGACATTTGGGAGAAGGGCTTGAGGCATTCTCTACTAGAGGGAATTGCCACCCCCTTTCCTGCTGGAACAGCAAGATTGTGTCCGGGATGACTTATTTCTCATCTACGGTGGCCAGGAGAATTCTGTTGGACAGAGTAACTCCCAGGTGTGGCAACAAAGCACCAAAGTCACTGATAATTTTAAAGAATTCCCAGGGAAACAGTTCTTTTTTGCTTTTTAAATTTTTGATGTTAGTACAGTTCCTTAATTTTAGGTATCTGACAGCTTACATAGAAAATCAAAAACATCACAAATTCAAATTTTACATTTTCCTAATTTTATGTCATGTTAGGCATGCATGTACACTATTATCTAAAATGTCATTAAAATGCTGAATAGAAAAGTATCTCATTAATCAGCAGATAATTAGCTAATAATTTGAGTATTATTAAATGATTGCATATTAAGGGAAATTTTAACAGAAACAAGTACTCTAGAGATTATATGACAAAGGCGGCCAGGGTTAACTCAGCCATAAAAAATTTTGCCATTTGTGACATGGTTGAAACTTAAAGGTATGGAGCTAAGTGAACTAAGTCAGACAGAGAAAGAAAAATACCAAAACCCAGACTCATAGATACAGTGAACACGAGTGATTGCAGAGGGAAGGGGTGTGGAGGGATAAGTTGGTTGAAGAAGAACAAATGATACAAACTTCCAGTCATAAAATAAATTATAGGGATGTAATACGCATCATGGGGAATACAGTTGATAGTATTTTATCAACTTTGTACATAGACAGGTGGTAACTAGACTTATTGTGGTGATCATTTTGCAATGCATACAAAGGTTGAATCACTAATATGCAGGAAAGTAGTGTCCATTATTTTGCGATGAGAATGGGTGTTACGTGCATCCATTTGTATCTGTGTATTCCTGGCTCTTTAATTCAGTTGTGGAGAAGAATCAGCTTTACACTGTATACTTTTCCCCCAACTTGCTTGGAAGAAAGGTATTTGACTATTCTCATCTTTTAAATTTGTCAAGGATTTGACATATAAAAAACTGGAGGCATTCTTCTGTAAAACAATGTTTAAAATAAAAACATTAGGTACATTTTTAAACTAACTTAAATAGCTGCTTATGAATTATGTAAAGTTATTGGAAATAACACTAATGACACCAGGAAGAACTGCGATATGCATGAAGACATTTATTAGCCATTTACCATTATTCTAGTTGGTGCCATACCCTGATCTCTTCAGGTTTAATAGCCTCCTGCTGCCTTGATAGGAATGTATCCAATTGTACAGTCACAGAATATGTCTCGGGTCATTACGGGAAAAGCCCTTACTCTAGCAAGTAAAGCTAAAGAATATGCATAAATACAATTTTGTTCATAAGGGAGCTTTTAAGTTTTAACTTCCTTAGGTTCTGTGGTCTTTTTAAAAAAATTCTCTTCTGCAGCTCATGTGTGTTATTGTTACAACATGTTGAAAATAAATGATGGCACCATGTATAATCTCCCTGCTGTTAATTAAAACACAAACCAGTTTCCTGAAAACAGCTCTTCTCTGGGGACAAAACCAACAAACTCAGCCCAAATTTATACTAATGATCCTTCAACTCTTTTAAAACTAGAGAAAATCACATGCAATAAAAAAACAAAAAGTTTCCATTTTCCATTTTTACTTTTAATACTTATGTTCTTAAATGATCTCAAAATGTTACAATAGAATTTTATTTACAGCAGGGTAAATAGGAGAAATCTTG
>VMDR010038277.1:0-10017 GCA_007922815.1 Macrotus californicus | reverse complement strand
ATATGACCCATGGACATGAACTAAAGAGGGGGAGTGTGGGGGTAAGGGGTGTGCAGGGAGGGGGTTGGGGGGAGGAGATGGGACAACTGTAATAGTATAATCAATAAAATATATTAAAAAAAACAATTAAAAAAAAATAAAAGTGTCTGACATGAGACAGATGCTCAATAAACAAGTATTTGTTGAATGAATGAATGAATGAGGGGCATAGTTATACTTCATAACACTAGCTTATGTCCTGGCATTCCACACATAGTAGGTATTATTGACTGAATGTTTGTGCCCCACTCTCAAAATTGATATGTTGAAGTCCTAAGCTCCAATGTGATGGCATTTGGAGGTGGTATTTAATAGTATTTGGGAGGTAATTAGGTTTAGATGAGCTCGTGAGGGTGGAGACCCCATGATGGGATTAGTGCCCTTATGAGAAGAGATGCCAGAGAGCTTGCTTCCTCTCTCCTCTGCCATCCAAGGACACAAAAAGAAGCAGGAAGTCTGCAAGCCAGGAAGAGGGCCTTTGACAGGAACTGAATCTGCCAGCACATTGACCTTGGACTTCTCAGTCTCCAGAATTGGGAGAAAAAAATTCATGTTGTTTAAGCCACCCAGTGTACAGTGTTTAGTTATAACAGCCCAAGCTTAGCCCAAAGACAGTGGGCACTCCTAAAACAGGATGGCAGTAACTCTAAACGGGGGCTGTTGTGAGTCTGGAACCAGGTAAAGGGTGTGCATACGAGCTGTATACAAAGACCCTTACTGTTGGTCTGGCTGCTGAAAAAATAACTCCGAGATAGGAATTTGAATTTCATTCATCCATTTCCTTCACAATTAATTCTGAGCCTCAGTATGTGCTGCATTCAGGGTTCACGGTTCTGCAGACACAGACAGCAGTGAACAAGCCAAGTCCCTGTCTTTCTGGAGCTTGAGAGTTTGCAGAAGATCAGATTTCTTTCTGTTTTTTCACGCTTTGTTCCAATTTCACTAAGGAGTGGTTTGAGGGGAAAGTGCAGTCTTGTACACAGCGGAGGGGTGGTATACAGTGTTGGGATGGAGGGGTGGGCATGGCTGTCAGTGAGGGCCATGACATTTTCAAATCCCAGCTGTCCCCCTTAGAGCTGCAGGAATGAGAAAATTACTTTGTCTCGAAACCTCATTTGTCTCTCCAGTAAAATGCAGGAACTAATGGAATCTAGCTTGCTGGGCTATTGTGAGGATAATCTATGTAAAGCACTTGGCCTCAGTGAGAGGTAAGTGCTCAGTAAGTATTACTTGGAGAGCAATTTTTGGGAGTGGTTGAGGAGAAAACAGCTCCCAAGGGAGAGAGCTTTGGATCTCGGTGGAAGAGGGAAATTTCTGAGAGTGGTCCACATCTGTTCACAAGAGTTTGATGGTTACAAAGGGGCATCGTAGCAGGGCCTGGTAAGAAAGAGGGCAGAGAAGAGGGCAGAGTGAGAAGGATGAGTCAAATAGGAAGTCAAGTAGCAGGAGATGGCTTCAAGAAGATTTGTGTTAGAGGAAAGGGTTTCTGAATCCCAGGAATGGGATAGGTAGATGGGTATGGGCCTGAAATTGTAAAGGGGGAGAGATCTGCTAGAGGGAAGTGGGCCAACCTTTATTTAGCTGAGGTTCTGAGTGGCTTTGGATATGCTAAGGTGGGTGTGAGGTTGCTGAGGCGAGTTGAAAGACTGAGCTTAATAGTATGAGATGCACTTAGAGCTTCAGGGGTCACTTGGAAAAGTGGGCTTGAGAGGATGGTGAGTAGAGGGAATAGAAAAGGGGAGAGAAGAGCCAGCACATGGCAGGACACTGGTGTCCAAAAGGAATTCAGCATGGCTGAAACTTAAAAACAAGGACAATTAAATTGTTATTTCATGCTGACAGTTCTCTGTTGTGGCCATATAATCCCTCGCTGTCTATGCAGACACCTGCTTGTTTTGATGTTGGCAACGTCCTTGTTTTCATGAATTGTTTAGGGGAGCGCTGAGAGGACTGAATAAAGTAATCTTTATGGAATGCATTTTAATTCATTCCAGTACTGCACGCATGCATACATGCATGCACCCCCCCCCCCCAGACATATATGATGTCATGAAACAATACTTGTCCTTACTTTGTGTGATAAAGTAAAAACAAAGTTAAATATCAAATTGGTATCATTGAGTAAGGGCAACAGAGAAACAGTTTAGAATAAATAAAAATTGTGTAATTCCAAACGAATAAAGATGATATGATGAGATAGTTGTGCTTACCTGTTCATAAATTCACCCTAACATGGGCTGCAATAATTGCCCCTGGTGTTGGCCTGGTGGAGTTAGCCTGTGCCGGCTCAGCAACTTTGGCACTTGAGTTCTGCCTAAGAAAGGATTCAGAGTCAGGACTCAAGCTATAAGAGAAAGTTCATTTAGAAAGTCACAGAGGTAGAAGTGATTTGTAGAAGAAATGGGCTCAGGAAACAAGTTACAGAGGCAAAAGAAGAGCCCTTGAAGCCTAGGAGGAAGAAAGCAAAGTACACTTGAAAAAATGATTCAAGCTGGCATGCCCTAGGAAACGAGAGGGCACTGGGTCCTTCATCCTAAGGGCTTTTAAGGGCAGGGGATTTCAGGGGCGGTCCCAGGAGAGGATCTCAGGAGACTATTCATTAGCTTTCCAGGCTCATCTTTTCAGGGTCATGGTCTCCACTGATTGGTTGGCGCCAGGGCAGGAGGTCATTAGTCAGTACAGCTTGTCCTGATGTCCTCCATGCCATCTTTTGCCTGGTTTTGCTGTTTTTTTTCTGGGCCTGGAGCTGAAACACAACTGAGGCTTAGATGTTATCCCTCTGGGTTAATGCTTAAGGGAGTGGTCGTGCAAGGGCCCACATGGGCATTGCATGAGGCCACTCTTCTGCCCGTTGTTCTTTCTCCAAGGGAGTCTACCACATGATTGGCAGCATGCCCCGGGAGGAAAGATCAGGGGAGGGTCCTAAGCTATGTGACTGTCAATATGCTAGGGGAGAAAAGGCGTCAATGTGCTAGGGGAGGAAAGGCTCCGCGGGGGCAAGGTCCTTGTTTCCCAAGTTTTGCTCATTGCTAGGCACCCAGGGCTTTCCGCCCTGTGACCTTCTGTACCTGGCCTGTCGCCCTTGCTCTGCTCATGTCTGTCTAACTGCCTCCCACACTAAGACACATACAGGCAAGACTCCAAGCATACCTGGTGAGCTGCTGGTGACAGTTTTTCTGTGTTTTTAATGCAAAGCTGAAAATTTAGTTCACCCCAAATGAATTACTGTGAATGATACTTTTTCTATTTAACTTAAGAGATTCTTATTCAATATTAATCCGAAATAGTGAACATAAATATGAGTCTTGCAATCAGTTTTCAGTGCAAAGGTCCTAATAGTTTATTCTTTTCTTTGGGCAGCACAAAGGCAAGCCCGATTACTGAGTCAGAGTTTGGAAAAGAAAACGGGTTTGTAGCCCAAGTGTTTTTCTTTAATGTTTGAATTTCTCTTTTGGAAAAGTTAAAAATGAAAAGTTTTGGGAATTGTAACAAATCGCTAATTCTATTTCATTGGGGCTGTGTTCATTAGTAATGTTCTTTTTGATATGTCGTAACAATATTGGGAACATTCGGTAGATTGGGCAATTACTTAAGCTTTACTTACTAGGCAAATGTAATCTTTGGAAACCCCCGGGTATGCTGAGTATCTTGTTGATTTTCCTTTATGGTTTCAAATTTAGCTAATTGAAAATATCAGTGAAATATGCCAATTTTATGAACAAACATCATCTCTGAAAAAATCGCCAAATGATACTGCTTCTTAGTGAGAAATGTGCGTCCCATTTTGGAGTTCATATACCCTGCTAATACTTTCCCTTATAACAACCAGTAAACTTGGGGTGATGCAGTCAGCGGATATAATTAGCTCTAATCTCTGAATATTTTAAAAGTCAGCTAATTCAGTGTAGATCCTTTAATACAATTAGCAACTGAGCCTGTGTTTTTCAACTTGTTCACAAGATTTGGTAGACTTTCTTTTGGTGTCCAAACCTGAAGATGTATAAATCAGATTCCAAATGACCGATTTTGTACATTACTCATGAACAGAAAAATAAGCAGGTGACTTCATGTCATTCTTTTCCTCAGTACCCACACCCTTCAATGGCCCTCCTTTGTGATCTTCCCTGGAGGTGGACCCCAAATGTTCTCTAAATTCAGTCACTAGAACCTGTGGGACTGGGTGTAGTGGAGGGTTGGGCCCCTCATTGATGTACCACCCAGTCCAGGTGCTGGGGCATTCACTTACATACTCCCATGGGTCCTCCAGGGCTGAGGCCCCATGTTCTGTTTGAGGGACACTAAAACATTCAGGGTAGTTGATAAGAGAGGGGCCATATGGGGTAATTCTGATGGGACCTTAGCAAAGTCTTGTAGCAGAGGTTTCTGGTTGATCAGGGCATGTGCAGGCTGCTATTGATGGAAGACCCTGGTGCCCAGGGATTGGTGGACACAGCCCCTGCACCAGAGTGGCTCCCTTGAAGGGCTGGGATGATCTGCAGGTGCTCCATTGGCCTATTAGGGGCTCAGACACCTCTCAACACAGACTTGCCTCTCTGAGAGGCATTCCTGTACCCTGCACCAGCTCTACTCTCCTTATCTCTGGCCACAGAGCCCCCTAGGGTCATGGACTCACCATGCTCGTCCTCTCTTCCAGTCCTGGTGACCTTCACCTTGTATCTCAGGGAGGGGGATGCTGCTTGGTCGCTCTTTCCCCTTCATTACTTTCTGGTCTTTATTACTGCATGAACTCTATGTTCTCTTCCACTCAGGCCTTTCTCTTCTGTCTTTTGATTTCCAAGAGTCTAGCTTGGAAGTAAAAGTCTGAATATTACCTGTTTTCTCTTTTCTGTGTCCTCTCAGCTCAAAATTCTGTAGGTGCCCGTGTCCCATCAGGGAAAGAGGTTCTCTCTAATCTTTGAGAAGACACAGACTTGAATTTGCTCTCCACTCAGGCCCTCCAGCTCCCTTCAAGTTCAGCAAGTGAGGGAAGAAAGAAAAAGCCCTAAGATAAATATTTTAGGATCTTATCTCAATAAGCATACTATTGTTCAGGAACCAACTTCAAAGAGCTGCGCTGGAACAGGTGCTCCAGTTGCAGACTCAATGGAGGGACCTGCCAGACCAGCCGCTATCTTAATCAGGATTCTTTCAGTTACAAGTGTTGAAGCTGCCAGGGCAATATTCTGTAAAAGGATATGGGGGCAGGGGAGCAGCCGGCCTCAGACAGCGCCTGGCACACAGAACTGGAAGATTCTTCTTGTGCTTCCTAGCTTGCTCCTGCAGACAGATTTCTTTGCTCCTCTGGCTGCTGGGCAGAACATGGCTGCCCTAAAGCTCTCAAGCTCACAGGAGACAGGGTTGGCCACTAGGATGTTTTCCATTACTGTCCATTTCCAAGCCCAGGGTACCAGAATAGGGCATCTGATGGCTTTGTTTAGGTCGGGCATCTGCCCCTGTTCCAGTCATCTGTGGTTGGAGCAGGGGTGAGGGTAGAGGGAAGGCTCGGAAAATACAGAGTGGTTATAGATAGGTCTTCTCTGAGAGCAGAGAGGTGGGGGCAGACCATCTTAAAGCTGAGGGAATCAATGTGTGCAGGGTACACTACTGTACCTTGCCCAGCTGTGCTTCCACAGCTTAGGGTCCCCATGATGATACTTTGCCATGTAGTGGTCAAACCTGTGAGAGCCCCTCCAGTGAAGTGCAAGTCCTGTCCCTACCTCTCTCACCAGATCTGACGGGCTGCTGGGCTGAAGGCTGTCTCCATGTAACTGTCATCCTCTGATGTTAGATCCAGCCACTCAGGCCATCAAAAATAAGTCCGGTTCCCTTCCACGACCAAGCCCTTCTGGTATTTGAAGAATATGAAGAAGCATCTTCTTCAGGAGCCGTGGCCAACTCCTTCAGCTCTTCCTCATGGAATATAGCCCAGGCTCCTTTGCCATGCTGACTGTTCTCCTCAGAATGAGCTCCTGACTTGATTGTTGTTACTTTAAAGCGTGCCTGCTGGACTGGATGCAGTAATAGTCTGTGTGTGGTTGGGTGTGGCACACGGCAGCAGGTGACACACTTCCCTCATTCTAGAGACTGCAGTTGCACCTGGTTATCTCATGAGCCTCTGTCAAGTTCAGAGGGTGCCACAGCAGAATTTAAATCAGGTTGCATGGTTCTAAACTCGGCTCTGCCACTTAGTAGGGAGGGGCTCATGGGAAATTACTTTACGAACTTTCAGAGCTTCAGTTTCCCCTTCTGTGAACTGGGAATACTAATGGCCCTAACCTCACAAGGTGGCCTGTTTATTTTAAAAGGGGATTAGATTAGTCAATATGAGGACAGTCCTTAGCACAGTGCTGGCATCTAGTACATGTGCAGCAAGTTAGCTATTAGCACCATAATTATTAGTTTTGCTTCAAGTATCAGCATTGACTTAGGTGTTTGTCACATGATGTCCTTATAGTACTTGTATTTACCCATGAGGTGTTTTGAAGTCCGGTATATTGTTCTGTCCTTGTGAATCTCCACCTTGTTAGATTTTGCCCATTATTCTAACCCCTCCCTTACAATTTTGTGTCTGGCTCAGTGAGGCAGTCTACTCCATGTTTCTCCCAAATTTACACATTGGCCAAAGTTTAAGGAATCCGAATACCAAAAGGAGGATCAGCAGCCCTTGGCTCGAGCCTCTGCTTGCTAGCCGTGCAGCATTGCCCAAGTCAATGGAGCGCTCTAACCTCGGTTTCCTCATGCATTTAAACAGTATGAGATCTACCTTCCAGGGTTGTGGTCAGGATCCCATGAGCAAACACGTGTCTGGCACACACATAGTAGGTGTTTGGTAAATATGAGCTGCTGTATTTACATGGCTTTGGTGATGTTTTTCTGTGGTCCTCCGTATGACCATGTGGCCCTGACACCAAGAACAGGTGTGTGGAAGAGGCACTGGTGTCTGGGGTAACACTCAAGCTTGTCTTTGGGAGAAAAGTGAGGGGATGGAGAGAGGGCTGGAGCATCTGATGGCCCAAGGAGCCAGCTAACAGTAACAGCAGTGAATATGGGCCAGCTCACACAAGCAACCCTTTGTTCGGCCCTCTGCGGCATGTTGTTCTCCAACACTGAGGCTATTATAACACAGGCCTCCTGAACAGCGCACACCATCCCAGCTGCCAAGGTCAGGCTTATGCAGCCAACCGTCCCCAGCTGTGGTCTGGCCACTTCCCAGCTCATCTGTGGGTGGAGTGCGCAACAGAGAGGGCCAGAGGGCCAGGGTGTGAGGGAATTACGGAGGCCAGATCTTGGTGTGGCACCCATAGAAATGTAAAAAAAAAGGCATTTAGTTTTAAAAGCTGCCACCTTAAAACTTGAAGTTGGTGTCCTTGAAGACAGTGGTAATAAGATGATGGTAGCAAGTTGCACAGGTAGTGGCTGTTTGGGCTTCCGATAGTATTTTTGTTTGATGGAAATAAACAGCTAATGCATACTGAACATTAATCAAGAGATTCAGATCTTTGTGTAATTAAAATCTTTTATAGGGATCAAAGAAGCCTCTACTGGGGAGGTTTTAAAGACATGGAGGGGAGGCTCTGGGCATGGACATTTTGGAGATCTTAGAGATACCTAAATGAGGCTTGTTTTGTCCAGACTTCACAACAAAACTGAAACAAAATCAGGGAGGATGAGACCAGGTTGTTCGTGTCTGTCTGGTCCTGGATTATCTGTGTGGCCAGATGCCGTCAAGGATTGCACACCTCTGGTAGGAGAAGGTCCCTCAGCCCACCCACTTGCTCTGTTGTGGCACAGGAGGGAGGGATGCTGCCCCTCCCAACCCAGCCATGCCCCAGGCTCATTCCTGTGGTTCAGGACCTGTCCAGGAAGTGGGAGGCAGTCAGACCAGCTGAGGCTTTGAGGATAGATGGGAACCCTGTGGCACCAGAGGTCCTCTATTTAATAAAAATAAAAAAATTAAAAGTAGGGCACTTGGGTTCGCTCCTGGACTCTAGGGCCACTTTGCAACGTTCCTGAGTTTTCACTTCGCTCTGTGGTGACACCTCTTTTGCAGCCTGTTCCAGAAACCAGGTTTCCTGATGGCTGCTGGGCTCCTGGCACTGCCTCTTGTTCTTGGGTGGCCGGGCTGCATCCAGAGAGGACTCTCTCCCTCTCCTTCAAGTTGCTTCTTGAGCCTGACCCAGTTCTCTTTCCCTACATTTAACACATTGCCCTTAGTTCTGCTTTCATCCTCACTTTCCTTTACATTTAACTGTGAGGATGCCGCACTCAGAACTCTGGTGTCTCTTACGTGGAACATTATTACGGTAAATTCCTAAGTGGATGCCCTCTCTTCTTCCTTTAATCTACCCTCACACACAGATCTGATCATGTCACACAACATACAAAACCCACATGGCTCCTGCTGCCTACAGCGTAATAAATTCCTGAGCCCTGCCTTCATCCCTTCCCTTCTTCTGACTACGGTCTCCTTTTCTTACTTCCTCTCTCTTTGCATTTCTGTTTTGTTCCCACTCTGTGTCATGCAGCTCCCATTTCCACAAACCCACAATGCATTTTCCTGCTTCTACCTGCTAGCAGTGCACTTTTTCCTCTACTGTTCTTTCGGCACTTCTTCTCCATCACGATTTTCATCTTTCCAATTATCTCAAACGCCTTCTCTTCTCTGATGTCTGCTCGGGTTCCCTCAAAGTGGGAGAAATAAACCAGCCTCTTTGCTCCCACAGAACTTGGATTCTCCATCTATCTGAGCTTTTGTTTTCTTTCTGCTTTGCATTAGAATTTGTTTGCTGCATGCCTTTTCCTCCCTTGCTGTAATGTTCTTTCAGGTCAGATCCTGTGTTACTCATCTGAGTATCCAACAGAAGTAGTGCTTTGCTTGCTTATAGTAGGTGCTTTACATCTGGGTGTTGAATTGCACCGAACTGAAGGCAATCTTCTTCTTTTTCATTGCACATAACTTTGATTTTCCATGTTTTGAAATCATGCTATGTAAGTATGGACTCTCCAAGTTGGTACCTAAAAATATTCTCATTCTTGGAGTTTTGAAGTGACCAATTATTCTTATCAATCTATTGTTCAGTTGCTGAACCTATTGAGAATAAGACATGGAAGTCAGATGGAGATCAAAATGCAAAATATGAAATTTATTTCTGACACGACAGGACTAGAAAGTGCTATTTGGACCGAGGTCAACATATGCAACGTGCTTCTTCCCATCTTGAGTGGAACTTGTCCATCCAGGTAGGGATGGAGCTTCTGGGCATTGGTGGGCCCATGAACCTGCACCTGGTGCAAGGCAGAGTCTGGCCTGGTGCTTGTTGGCTGGAGGAGGGAAGAACCAATATATCCTGCGGATGAGTGGCCAGAACTCTAGAGCAAAAAGAGCCCAGGCTGAGCCACACATGTCCCTTTGTCTTTTCCTAATCTCAATAATCAGATCAATAACTCTTCTTCAGAGGTATTCACTATTTAATTGGATGTTCCAAGACTTTTCCTTTAATATATTTATGTAATACAGGTATATATACATAGTTTGCATTTTGCACACATTGAAATGTACTGTGAGTATTCTCTGTAAAATGCCTTTCCTCGTGATAATATATGCCTCAGAAAATGTTTTCTTTTCAGTGCATATAGATCTACCGCATTCTTTTAAAATGCCACATATAATCCATAGTATGGATGTATTATAAAATTTTTTTCTGGGTATTAGATTCTGGGTTGACAATGATTTTCTCTGTGTTGAAGATTGACCTCTGGCTTTCGTTGTGGTTGTTGGCATTGCAGCTGTCAGTCCACGTGATAAGCCAGCAATCTACCTGTGCTCTCTGTGACATGGAGGCCCTGCTTGTGTTCCACAGTGTGCCTGCCTTGATTTTTATTTTCCCTGTTTCAGAATCTTTGTGTATATTGAATCTATAGATTGCTAGCTTTCATTACAATTGGAAAATTATCTTTTGAATATTTCCTCTGCTATCC
>VMDR010038276.1:0-10019 GCA_007922815.1 Macrotus californicus | reverse complement strand
TTCTCACCTCTCCTGATCTTTCTACAATGCTTATCTTTTATGGGGCCAACAGAGAGGTGGACTTGCATCCCTTAGTCCTCACGTGTAACCTAAGTCATTTACAATGGCACTTTCCAGTACAATGCTAATGAAGTACGTGCATTGTGAAGACTACAGGAAGAAATCAACATGGAGAGAAATCAGTGAAGTTTACCTTGCCCCTCTCTGGGACGTAGTTTTATCCATTCCTTCTTTTTGACTTGCGCTTACAATCACAGCACTTAGAACCTCTTATACACTTATCACATTGGACTTGAGGGAACATTGGTGTGCCTAATTGGATAACTGATCTCTCATCAGAAACATGCTTTTTTATACTAGTGTTTAATATAAAATTATCTCTGATGTTATCAGGAACACATTCTACCTTTTAGAATCCCATGATGGTGAAATTTTATTGTTTTTTTGTCTGAATATATCTGCCTGATAACCAAGGCATAGCACTTGGTTGAGATGCCGGTTTTACAAAGAAAAACTATTTCAGATAATTAACAAATACATTTATTGTATATACCTTAGCAGGGGTGTCCAACCTGCAGCCCACAGGCCACATGCAGCCCAGGGTGGCTGTGAATGCGGCCCAACACAAAATCATAAATTTACTTAAAACATTATGAGATTGTTTTGTGATTACGTGTTGCAATGTATTTAATGTGTGGCCCAAGACAACTCTTCTTCTTCCAGTGTGGCCCAGAGATGCCAAAAGGTTGGAAACTCCTGCCTTAGAGAGAAGTAGGTCTGAAAAAAATACCGTAGATATAAAAGTAGATGCTAATATCTTTTATCTATTCATTCACTGGAAAGTCTAGAACTGGTGGAACCTATATAATATTAATGATACTTTTACAAGTGTTAAGTAGCTACATCAGTTCAAATTTTATGAAACATTTAAACTGATGTGCCTTAAATTCACCCAAATGAAACATATCTTCGACATACTCACAGATCCTATGCCGCTGCTTACCACACTCCACCTCAGGCATCACCCTGCCACCTGTAGTCTCACCAAATTCCCCGGGGCCCTTCCAGGAAGCTGACTCCAAGTTCCCTCCTCTTTAATCCTTCCTGCTACTGCCAGTATCACTATTTTTAGACACAACCACACCTTGCCATTGCTTTATTCAAAACCGTTAAACAGAATTTCAATATGCAATCTCATACTGGCATCTCCAAGTCCCTTTGATGGTACGGCCTGAACTTGCTGTTCCAAGAACATGCAGGGTCAGCCTTGGCTCTGGAGAGATGTCCCTCACCTAGAACTCAGTTCTGTTGTTGACAAAATTGGGAAACCATTTCTTTTGGACTCTATATTTATGTCCTCTGATACATATGTTGAAATTCTCACACCCCAGTGTGAAGCTATTGGAGGTGAAGCTTTTGGAAGGTAATTTGGTCATGAGGGTGCAACCTTCATGAGGGCGTCATGCCTGCAATGGTTGGACTGTGTGGTCCCCTAAATTCATTTGCTGTAGTTCTGATCCCTAAGGTGATGGTGTGGGAAGGTAGGTCCTTCGGGGTGACTGGGCTGTGAGGGTGAGGCCCTGATAATTGGGATTAGCCCCTTATAGAAGAGGACCCACAGAATTCCTTAGCCCCACACACCTGGTGATATTACAGCTAGATGACACTCCTAACTAGACACCGATGCTGTAGTATGGGAACACCTTTCTTATTCCGTGTTTTTAGTTCTGGAGAGTCTTGGAGAAGTTGTGTAAGAAGAAAAGGAGTCTTCCCAATCTCTCAACATAAACAGGAATTAGTTCTAACACATCTTTCCTTTCCCTGGTTTCCTGCTTAAATATCCGATTGCCATTACAATGTGTACCTTAATCAGTTACTAAAAGAAAAAAGTAGGGTTTTTTTTTTCCTGAAAATTTAGTGACAAAACAAAAGTAAAGTTAATTAAAAATGGGGCATCTCCTCGTGGTGAAATTTTGTGTTAACAACTTTTTATGGTGAGCTTTTGACGGGCGCATTATCTAAGAGAATTTTCAAGGGTCCACCAACACATGAGGCCATACAAAGTCCCAGGCTTTTCACAAACTGGGAAATGTGTCATGGTCTAAAACCAAATGAACATAACCCATCTGTACTAAGCAAACGTGGGCAGCATAGACCTCCAAAAGTTTGATAATCATAGTGCACCCCTTGTCTCTTTATCATTAAATAAATAACCAAAAAACCCATGGTCAAATATGAACACACCTCAGAATATATTCTGTGAAGAGTTGATGCAGTTCAGGTCCGGGCATATTCATTATAAACTGTCATGGTCTCTCTCATACACCTCCTTGTGATCGTCCTACTCAATGTAAGCGGGGGACCTAGCTTTCTCCGTTACACTGAACACAATCCCGTATTTACAGGGGTTATTATAGTTTGTACCTCCTCATCGCCCGGGTTTTACTCCTGCTGGCTCTCAGAGGAAAGTGTATTCTCAACGACAACGTTTTTTAGCACAGGCACTGCGTCTCATTGCTATCAACATGTTTACAACATATATATGCTTAGTGCATTTTTATCCAATGTTGTCAAATAACATTGGTGTCTACAGTGTGTTCTATCAAGCACAAATGTCAGAGCGACAGTATGACCAGGTAGACACTCTCATATCGAGTCGAGCGTTCTTTCGGAAACTTCACAAATGCTTGTAAATAACACCTCATTCATGCAGGAGCTACTCTAAGATGCTGACACCATTGCATTGAGCCAGAAACCGACAGAGATCTTCGTGCTGGTGCGTCTTCCTTAGTGTTGGGATACAGCCAGCAAATCAGGAGCTTAAATTCTTATTGTCATTGAAAACAAAAAGTGATATGAAGTAGTTTCCCCAGGACAATATATGGCATCTCGATGTGTGACGTCTTCCCCTTAGCACTGAAGACGGAATGGGAAGGGGACACACTGAAGTAAACAGCGCACAGCACAATGACAGGAAGCTAGAGTCTAAATGCGCAGCAAACGGTTGGATTTTATTGGAGAATCATGAGCCATATGCCTGCTTTTTTGGTGTCTTAAAAGCTGTATGAAACACGTTTTCCTTAGGAAACTACCTACAAGTTTCGCTTGCCAGACGCGGTGCTCTCTCTCAGAAATAAATAAAAAAGATTCCCCAATTGCTGCATCCAGCAACAAATGAGGGAGGCTCGGCCCGGTGGGATTCTGACACTGTAACGAACAAGCCTGAACATGAGGCTTTCGCTTCCACCTGGAGAACTGAAGTCAGCAGGAAAGGTATTCCCACACGGTTTGTGTGGGATGCTTCTCTACCAGGCACACTAATTATTTTATGAGCTCAGAAAACATATCGACGGCAGACTCTACCGAGCCTGCAGGACGCATCTGAGGGAAATGTTTTGTTCTATGGGAAAGGATGCACGTGATTACCGTCCTCAAATCCCAGTTCTGGACATGGCTCTACAGGACCATTTGTTAAAGTATAAAAATGACTCATCCGTCTGTCCTCTACTATGTGGAAAGTGAACACAAGTGTATTTTTGAGAATTCCAGTGTTTGTATTTATATTAGAAACCTAATTGCTGAATATTTGTTTGCAAGTCATTCAACCACTCAGAGCATGTTCACACCTTTTTTTTTTTTTTTTTTTGCTAATATAGGAATTATGTTACTCTCCTGTGGTTTCTGGATAACCCAGGATAATTCCCCTCATTTGCAGTTTCTGGGGGTTAGGATGTGGGCATATAATTTGGGCACCACCATTCATAAATGTTAGTTCTTACTCAACAAATACAATGGAGCCTGTGGAAATAGAATTGGTTGTGAAAATGTTCTCAGTTCTTCTAATAAAGTTGCTTTAAGGAATTGTTCACTTCAAACTGAAATAAACAAGCAAGCCAAAACTTTCCCTGGGATTTCACTGAACACGGGTGACAGTCTCAGAATCTCATCAAAGTGATTCTTTTCATGAAGGTGCCTCTTTTTCCCTCCCTTCCCAGCAGCGGGGTTCTGCTTCTATTTATAACCATATTGATCCATCTAAACGGAAGAGACTGAAGTGAGCCCTCTTGTTTTCCCTCCTTTTCTAGCTGTCAGGCATAGATTCCTTGGCTGATTTTTTCCCCTTTAGTGCAGAAACATACCTTAAAGAACAAATCATCACGGTTAGCACCATTATGGTAGCTCTACTCTTCATTCAAGACTGCTCCCAAGAGTCTGCTGGGGCAACAAACCTGATGGTACCTCCCTGCAGTGTGTGGTCACTTGGGGAATTTGCTTACTGCTCTGTGTTTCAGCACACCTCGTAAGGTGTCTGTTAGAAACTGACACCCATTCTATTTATAGAATTTGACGTTTTCCAGCTGTGCTTGGATTGTTTTAACAATTTTCCATAGGCAAATACCATAGGATATGGCTGTGTCTGTTGGAAGGCTCAATAAATACATTTTCAGCTTAAAAATAAGCACAGTGACATTGTTGGGTGTGTAGTAAGAAGGCTGTAATTGTAGACAGATTTGGTTTCCAAAATTAGAGACTTTCCCAGATAGTTCTCTGCAGTGTGACTAGTTACAGATTAGTCAATGTCATTGCTACCTAAGAATGTTAGCTGTTAAAACAAAACTTCAGAATGACTATAAATGAATAGTCATAGAGGTGATACGTGGATTCCATTACATGCAAATAATCTCTAAAACAGGGTGTTAAGAATTTGTGTCATTTTCTAACTTCTGGACACTTTTGTAGTATCAGTTCCTGGCGGTTAAACATCTACGTGACTGAAGAGCCTAGTGAATTCATTTTCTATCCTACACAGGCCACGACTGAGAATGCTATTACTTGTTTCAATATCTCGTTTGAAATAATCTTAAAGCAAATATATTCTGAGTCCTATTGGGAGTCTACTGTCAATTGTTCAATCATTGGTGATAAAATTAGTGTGTTTGCCATAATTTGAAAACTAGTTATTCTCAGAATTTTTTTTTACTATTATTCTCATCATCACACATGTTGAAACTAATGAAACACTCAAGAAAATGTTGGGCACTTAGGATAAGTCAAAAAAAGGGAGGATTGCTTTACTATTTTTCATTGCCTCAGTTTGTGATGTTCTTTGGGAGACAGAGATGCTGTTTTGTACAGAAGATGCCTCCACTTTAACACCCAAGTGCTGTCAGCAATGTATTTCAAATTTAATCATGCATTTCATCCTGTAAAGTTTTACTTCAAAGAGGTAATATTGTAGGGTCTACTCAGCTAATTAAACAGATCTGGGACTTCAGGTCATTCTGTCTGCCTGTTGGCAGTATTTGAAAATTATGAATGACTCATTGGGCCTGTGAGAAAATTTGTCCTAATTGTACCAAGCGTAGGCTCCACGTGGTACCTCGCGCCCTGGCATTGGGAGGAAGAGGCAGTCTGGAAATGACTCGTGGGGCTTGGGTCAGAGGGCTGGTCTGAGGGCTCTGGCACTCCTGACTCGCTGCATGCCATTGGGGCATCCCTTTACCTCTGTTTCTGCACAACAAAGTGCAGCACTGGGGCACAGTGGCCTCCGAAAAGCCAGCGGGCACAACAGGCTTCTCACACCTCTTAATGGGATCTGTAACAGCTCCTTAAGGCAATGACTAGAGGTACCAGTCAAGAGGTTTCGTTAAAAAGAAGTTACTGCATTGCTGGGAGCCATGCACGGGCCCAGCGTGCGGCTGGAGGGCCTTCCATGGTGCCAGCAAGCTGGCACATAGCGTTTCCCATTCGTTTCCTCCTCTGAGCTGAGTTCGGGTCATGGTGTCCTAGGGATTCATCGAAGAGTCCTGGAGGCTGGGAAAGGCTTCTTTTTACATTAGAAAAGGCATGATTCTTAAAGCCACAGATCTGAAACAACGTGTGTTTTCCCCCTTCTGGAGGAAAACAACAACAACAACAACAAAAACCCACAAATTTCCCCAGACCTCAGAACTGATCATGAAAGAGCCCTAATCATCTGGGCTATGAGAACAAACAGGCTGCTGTGCCCAGTCCACGGCAGGGCAAACGCTGGGTCAGACAGATTTGTGCTTCCGTCCTCGTGGTTTTGCACATTTCCCCAGGTCTGTGTTTCGTGATGCGCTCTTTTGGGGTGTATTGCTTTTAACTTCTGATCTGATGGTGGGCAGAAGTAGGTTAAGTCCTCCAAGCTGAATGACGTCTTCTAACTATTTCACTGATAAATTACGGATTTCTCCAGGACTCTCCAATGTCTAGGGTGAGAGATGCCGGCTTAGCCTGCCCCAGGTCCTGGCAGCCTCGCTCCGGGCATGTCCCCTGCGAGTGCTGATTCAGGAGGAGAGGTTGCAGAGGACACGCAGCAGTGAGACTTGGCCCGCTGTTGGCTCGCGGGTGTTTTCCAGGTGAGTCCATTATTAAGGTCCCGATGGATGACCTGTTGCTCATACAACTGTTAAGGTGAAGCGTTCAGTCTTCCCCTACCTAACACAGTATTCTACACCTGCAAGGCCACAGGTCACAAGGGTCCAAAACTAGCCCGTTGTGGCTGAAGAAGACAAACTCTGCTTTTGTTAATGTCCATGATTCTTCTGTCTAGTGAGTGACAATCTTAACATATTTAATTTTAAATCATGATTGTTACCGCTTGATATCATGAGCCTGTAAAGTTCATAATGAAGTAATGCCTGCTTTACGGTTTAGGATTGAAGTTCGCTATGCCTCCGCTTTAACACCCAACTTATCAGATGGGTTTCTGAGCCTGGATTGGTATTATCTGTCTGGATTCATATTAAAAAGAGGACTTGAAAACCTTTTTCTTATGGCCCATAATTTGTTTTACATGTAACTTTCCCTACTTGTTTCCTGCCCATTTCGATTTCTGTGAGTATCTTCCTCAGAAGTCACTGGAGCACCAAGCTCAGGAGCATGAATTTGGAAACCTGCTCTTTCATAGAATCACTGTTTAATCTTGAGCAACCAGTTCACCTTTCTGTGCCTCGATGTCCTCTGGTCAAAGGTCGAGGAGGCAGTAAGTATGAGCACCGACCTCAGAGAGCTGCTGTCAGGACTGAGGTGATACAGTAAAATGCCACCACCGTGCAGCACGTGGCGGTGACATTGTTACCAGATTCATGAAATGAACACAGAGGATCTGTGCAGCCAGCTACCTGTAAGACCTACAGTTGAGTTGGACTCCCCCAAATCTGTCGCTTTGCCAGGAAGACTCACTGCATGCTGGGGGCCACGGTCAACTCTGGGTTAATGTCTTCTTGGGAAGTGCTCTGGGTCCTGGGCTGCTTTGGAATCCTACTATCTCTGTGTCCAACCCACACAGCCCCACTAGAAGATGAGAACTTCAGTCTGTTGTTGTGACAGAGCAGGGTGAGGAGAGGGTGGCTGGGGGTGAGCAGAGGCAGTGGACTCCAGGGAAAGGACAAGAACAAGTGTGGATCAGACCCCCTCCCCATCTGATGTTCCTCGGTGTTGTACTGTGTGTGTATAAAGGGTTAGAAAGCCAGACATACTGTAAGGAGTACACAAGGCTTAGCTATTACTAGTAGTAGCATCATCATCGGTATCATCTTTGTTCTTTCCTGCCCGGATTTCTTGGCACAGGGTACCCTTCAAACAAGTCACTCCCTCTTCTGAGCCCAACTCTTATTTTATTTGTATGTTACAAAACATCCTTCATTATATATCCTGATGGAATTATCCATTTCATGTATTAAAGGGTCAGGTCCTGAAAGTCAGCTCCCAAGTCATTATGAAAAACTTCTGTATCATTATAAAGCTTATTAACACCCAAAACACTCACTGAATACATGAAGTCTACCTGTTTTTAATCATTTGGGGAAATTTGGTATGAAGTCAGATAATTAATAAAAGGTGTTAAAATAAAAAGTAAAAATCAGCTTTCTCTTCGGCCGGAGCCGCCATCTTCCAGTACTTTGCCAAAATGACTAACACAAAGGGAAAGAGGAGAGGCACCCGTTACATGTTCTCTATCTAGGCCTTTCAGAAAACATGGAGTTGTTCCTTTGGCTACATACACGCGAATGTACAAGAAAGGTGATGTTGTAGATATCAAGGGAATGGGCACTGTTCAGAAAAGGATGCCCCACAAATGTTACCATGGCAAAACTGGAAGAGTCTACAACGTCACCCAGC
The DNA here is from genome assembly GCA_007922815.1 of Macrotus californicus. Classification (NCBI taxonomy): domain Eukaryota; kingdom Metazoa; phylum Chordata; class Mammalia; order Chiroptera; family Phyllostomidae; genus Macrotus; species Macrotus californicus. Next base: position 1,871 of record VMDR010038276.1, on the reverse strand, counting down.
ATGCGGTGGGCATTGTTGTAAACAAACAAGTTAAGGACAAGATTCTTGCCAAGAGAATTGATGTACCAATTGAGCATATTAAGCACTCGAAGAGTCGAGATAGCTTCCTGAAACGTGTGAAGGAAAATGATCAGAGAAAGAAGGAAGCCAAAGAGAAAGGTACCTGGGTTCACCTGAAGTGTCAGCCCGCTCCACCCAGAGAAGCACACTTTGTGAGAACTAATAGAAAAGAGCCTGAGCTGTTGGAACCCATTCCCTACGAGTTCATGGCATGATAAGTCTGAAAAAATAAAAGACTTCTATACTGATAAAAAAAAATCAGATCTCATTGCCCATTTCTGTTAAGTAAGTCATTACTAAGGGAGATGAAGAATTGGGAGAGAAAGTATGAGTCCTTAGGTGGGGGAAGGGACTGATGGGAGACATAACAGTGAGAAGGCAAGGTTAGAGGGAGATGATTGCAAGATGCTTCCTACACCTAAGATGGAGAGCTTAGGACCTAACCTAGTTTCAGGGAAGTGCTATCCTTTAGCCTGTCCTTGCTCATGGGCCCATCCAATCCCTCTCAGAGGCCAGTGCTGGCTCTTCAGCCTGGGCAATGGCTACAAAGGGGGACACAGATGAGGAAGGGAAGTTCAAAGTGGATCAGTAAATATAATACACATAACTTGAATTTTTCTTTTCTCCCAACAGTGATGAGTCTAGAAATTATACTTTAATCCTGTAATGGAATCTTTTCCCTTGCAGTGGTCAAGTCCAAGGAGTAGTGAGTAAAAATATCAAACATTATGACCTTCAATATCCTTTAATAAATGCTATGTGCAAAAACTCATACTTTGGGAGATGTCCATTATGAATTTGGGTGCTTAGAGAGAATGATTTTGACCAGGCATAACAAAGGACCGCCTCCGTCTTCCATTCCAAGGCTTTGCAGGTAATGCAAGCCCATGGGCACTTCTCTTTCATCCACGGAGTCCCTGACATCAAGTCTTTCTATAAAAACGGTCTTAACAAAAGTCAAAGTGATCTCCAAAGAGCCACTTCTGCTGGTCAAAGACAGAAAAAAGAAGTTTATTTTATAATGTTCTCCTGGGAGCTGAAGGAAAGGAAATCTAAAATGAGAGAAAATATCTGTCCGAGTAATTACACACAGCCATAAAATGTGCAGGGACTTCAAAATTACATAAACGCTTCCCAGGAGGATGACAGGAAGATGGCGGAATAAGAAGCCCAGGAGTCTGACTCCCACCTACACAAAAAACTGAAGCCACGGAGTCTGTCTCATGACACGATTTTGGAACTCTGGAGTGTGCTGAGGGCTTACAACATCCAGGACAAGGCTTGCATAGTAAATTAAGGTTAATTATGGGCCATATCAGCTCTTGGCTTATCAGTGACTCTCCACGACTCTTCTCAGTCAACCTTTCCAGTGACAGTATTTAAGGGACCATTTACCCTCCTGAATAAGACAAGCACAATGGTCCCAGCCATTTGCCTAATCCTAACTGTTACTTGTCAGGAAAGACTTCAGCTGCGACAATATGACATAGTGTCTGATGACCTCCTTGAACTCTATAAAAGGTGCACTAGAATGAATTGTAAAATTTCCCAGTAATTGATGGAGTCATTAATAAGAACCACTAAGTCTTCTTTTATTGTATTCTTGTACCAGGAATATAGTTCCAAGAAAATACATTGATTTGATTATATCAGCTGATCCTATGCCTATGGACAAAATTCTGGGCTGAGGGAGACCCCCTTAGGATTTTAAAGGCCTGTTGCATTCTGTTCTTAAGTTCTATGGTTGTTGTAAAGAAATAGGGTGACTCTGATTACTTTGTGTGTGGTCTTGCATCTTTTTTCTTTTCTGT
>VMDR010038275.1:0-10016 GCA_007922815.1 Macrotus californicus | reverse complement strand
GCATCTCAAAAATATAAGAATAACACCATTGTTTAATAATTTATTGGAGCATTAAAATTAAGTCCAATTATAGGCCAATTTTGATTATGTATTCCTGAGAATTGTCCATCATTTCTTGGAGTTAAATTGACATAGTAAAATATCTGCAGAGAAACTAGTTTATATTTTTAACTGTAACTGTTATATTTTTACAGTGTTTCTATTTATAAAGCAAGAGATTTTTATGAAGATTTTTATCTTTAAATTATGTAATGCCATGGTACAATCACTTTGGAAAACACTTTGGTCTTAATCTATGTAAGATCAGGACCAGCGTAAACTATGACTTAGCCTACGTTAATATCCTAGAGGAACTCATGTCCCTATGTACCCACATATGTGAATAAAATACTTGTAAAAGTATTGTTAACAGTTTGAAATTTGGGGGCAAAGAGTCCAAATGTTCAACATCAGCTGACTGTGGTATTGTTATTACAATATGATATTATGGGACTATGAAAGTAATTTCACTACAATCCCACTCTAAAACACAACTCTGTCTTACAAATGTAAATTTAACTAATGAGGCATTACATGCAAATACATAAAATGTGATTCATTTTTTAAGGTTCAAAAACATTCACATCTAAACTTCGTTTTAGGAGATGTGTACCTAGATAAAAACAAAATGAAGAGAACAAACGAGTTATTACTATGAGTTAAGATAAGGCTCTCAGGAGGACCAGTGTGAGCCATGGTGGTTGAAAAGGGCACTGAGAGTTTCTAGAGTAAGGAAATGTTCTTTTTCTTGGCCTCTGTGGTGTTTACGTGGCCATCTGCTTTTAAATTATTGGTTAAACATTAATGTGTTCAATACTCTTGTCATTATGTATGTTTTTTATAATAACAATTTTTTCCCAGGACACATGGTCCAGCAATATTTATTATATACAGGTCTTCATGCTGTTTACAAGTCTCTGTAACTGACTTTCTCTACCTCATTTTTACAGTTTGCTATGCGAATGTTAAGCATTTCTCTTTATATCTCCAAGCAGATTAACCTATGATTTAATATTCTTTATTTGAACAAAATTTGTTAACAAATGCAGCTCTGTCAATTTCTCCATATGGTGCTTTCATATCTTACTGTTAATAATTTATCTCTCTCAAATTAATAGGGAAAAACATGAATTTTATTAAGGGTACACTTTCCATTTAACTCGTGAAATATCTCTCTAATTTATGGTTGCTGTGTTTCATTATTTATTTGTAATTTAAAAAGTTTCACATTTTGAAAGAAGCACATAGACCACATTTACTGCTCATAGAAATAATGATAGGAGCTAACGTGCTTTGTGGGTGAAGGCAGGAATATAGTCCGCAGAGAGAAAAAGGACAGAATCTCTAGGTCTATAAGATGATTAAAGATAATGTCCCAGAGAGGACTAGACACCCAGATCTTCCAAAGCACAAATCTATAAGGCCTATTCCTGACATACAATTTCTGTAAGAATTCCTATCCACCAAGTTGAATGCAAAAGGTAGTAAATGATTAACAAGCCTGAAATTTTTCTGTGAGCAACTGACTTAAAATAGACATATATAAAATATAAAGCCATTAAAACTGCAATAAAATAGCAAAGATACTGCCATGGAGACAATGAAGACAAATGACTGAGAATAGAAGAGGAATTGTTCTCACATATCTGGGGCCAATGTAGTGTTTCTGGAATCTCCAGGAACAGGACCTAACAGTCCCACAGTTTCTGGCAGAGGAAAGGTATGATTACTAGTGGAGCTTGGATATTTTTACATAAATGATTCAAAACCTATGGAATGTTTGTGCAGCTGAAATAATGTAGCACATGAAACATACTTAAAACACTGGCTACCAAAGTGTAAAGCAATAAATATTAATATAATTAGTATTATTAGCAGCATAATTTTATTGAATTTTTTTTTTTGGAATAGATTTTCTAACATTTCTGTGGTTATCAAGAAATTTTAAAATGCTAGAAATAATGCTCTGGTTAGGAATTCCAGTGGGTAAAATAGCATCCCTGGCACAGAAACAAGGTAGATAGGAAGAACCATAAAAGAAAACAGACTAGAGGATGAGCCTGTGAAAAAGGGGGACCTCATTTAGCTCGGGCTATGTTACATTTGAGAGACCTGTGGGAGATGATCCCGCTAAAGTTTTGATAGGCAGGAATATACTTAAAGGAAAGATACAAATTAGGAGAAAACTTGAGTTATCAGTGTTAGACACTAGTTTAATCTCCGAAAATTACAGAGAATATTTAAATAAACAAAATAGAACTTGAGAAGTAATGGTGAAGGGTTGAATACAGGCATCTATGTTGAACTACTTCAAATTTTGAGACTGAGTGAAAGAAAGGGGGGAGGGGGCAGATGAAATCAGAGAAGGAAGGGAACAATTTTAAGTAAAACCCCTGGCACAGCTGTCAGGCACAGCTGCATTCAAGAGTTCCTATATTAACCTCTGAAAAACAGACTCTCTCCAAGTCCCAGCCACACTTTGCCGTTGCTGGCTCTGTTTTCAAGCAGGCTCTTTCCTCCTGGTGACATACAGGGGCTCCTTACTGGCTTAGGTCCAGAGAAACACATGGTGCAGACCGTGATCCTGACCCTGTTCCACACTGGTGGCCCTGGATCGTTTGTCCATTCATGGAAGACGGATCATTGCGACTAAGGAGCTTGAATGCTCCAAGTGGCCCATCTTGGGTCACCTGCTCACTCCTGAAGTAGACCATCTGAAAGCCATGGACTGAGGGTTCAGTTGAGACCATTGCAAAAGAAAAAGCAAATGCCAGTCTCTTCTGAGAAATAATGAGATTTGAGGGATGAGCGGAGAAGGAAAACTCAGACAACAGAGAACAAATGTGAGGTAAACCAGGAGAGATGTTATCTCAGAAGTTGAAGAAGAGAATTTTAAGGGAAGAGCAATCATGGGTATCAAGTGCCTCAAGTAAATAAGTCTAACTGAAAACAGTCCTTCAGAGTTTGCTGGGGAAGTCAGGCACTTTAACAAGGGCGGTTTTGGGGAAGGCAGAAGCCAGGCAGGCGGCTGTGGGGACAGGGAAAACACTTGTGAATTGTTTGAGCATAAGAGATAAATAGAACAGTAGTTAGATAAATATGTTGTGTCATGGAAAGATTAAATACACTATAATCTAATATACATTTATTTGCCACTAAAAAGCCCCTAGCAAATTGCATTCAATTCATGAAACCAATGTGTGTTATTGAATTAAGTCAAGTATCTCCCCTTCGATTTGCAGGAAACATAAATATTTAGCAATTGTAATTCTTCATATGTCTGTGGTAACTACTTTTTTAAAATAACATATAGGAGGGTATCAGCCAAGAGACAGTAAAGAAAAATTACCAGTAATTAAATATAATCCTTGCCTAAAGTAGCAATTTTCCACACATGTGTTATTTTAGCATAATATATTGTGCTCAAGAAAAAAAGCAACTTTTTCTCTTAAAAAGTATATTCAAACCTTGAAATTCATTGTTTTTCTGGATTTTTTCCAATATTTAGTTGTGGAAAAATTTTTGAGAGGCATGTCTTTATTAACATGATGAAACTGTGGTTAATTTAGGTCACTTTTTAAAAACAGTACAGGCATACTTCAGAGATAATGTGGGCTTTGCACCAGATAGTCACAATAAAGTGACTATTGCAGTAAAGCCAGTCACAGCAATTGTTTGTTTTTCTAGTGCATATAAAAGGTATGTTTACACTGAACTGTACTCTATTAAGTGTACAATAGCATTATATCTAAAAAACAATCTATTACATTAATTAAGAATGTTTTATCACTAAAAATGCTGACCATCATCTGAGATCTCAGTGAATTATATTTTTGTTGGTGGAGGATCTTGCCTCCACATTGATGGCTGCTGGCTGATCAGGTTGGGGGTTGCCAAAGGTTGGGGTGGCCTTGGAAATTTTTAAAAATAAAACAAAAATGAAGTTTGCTGCTTCAAATGACTCTTGCTTTCATGAATGATTTCTCTGTAGCATGCCATGCTGTTTCATGGCATTTCACCCACAGTAGAACCTCTTTCAAAATTGGAGTCAATCTTCTCAAACCCTTCCACTGCTTGATCCACTAAGGCTATGTCATATTATAAATCCTTTGTTGTCATTTCAGCAATCTTTACAGCATCTTCACCAGGAGTAGATTTCATGTCAAAAAACCACCTCCTTTGTTAATTCATAAGAAGCAACCCCTCATCCATTCAAGCTGTATCATGAAATTGCTCCAATTCAGTCACATCTTCAGGCTCCAGTTCTAAGTTCTCTTGCTCTTTCTTCCACATCTGCAGTTACTTCCTCCAGTGAGATCTTAAACCCCCCTCAAAGTCATCCAGAGGGTTGCAATCAACTTCTCCCAAGCTTCTGTTAATGTTGATTATTCTGACTTCTTCTGATGGAGCACAAAACATTCTAAAGGTATATAGAATGGTGAATCCTGGGGATTGACTGAGGGAGGGAAGAGTATGGGGCTAGGTGGAGTTGAGAAAAGGGAAAAAAAGTAGAACAACTGTAATAGCATAAATAATTAAAAAAAAAAAGAACGGTGAATCCTGATCCATCAAAGGAATCACTATCTATGGCAGCTATAGCCTTACAAAATATATTCCTTAAATAATAAGACTTGAAGGTCAAAATTACTCCTTGATCCATGAGCTGAAGAATTGATGCTGTGTTAGCAGGCATGAAAGTAACATTAACCTCATTGTACATCTCCACTGGAGCCCTTGGGGAACAAGTGCATGGTCAATGAGCCATAATATTGATTGGGAAGCTCAAGAGTTAAAAATTTTATCTTCAGTCATAGTTGATAGGCTTAAGTGATTAATGCATCTGGAAAGCTGTTATTCCAGGAACTGTAGTGCATGACCTTTGTGACTCCAGGAAGTCAAAAAGCAATTCAAACTTTGTGCCCCAGATGGAGATGGTGTCTGAGCCATTGTGTTCCAAGGAGGGAACATCCATGAGGCAGATAAAGAATTGTTGACGAACAGATAAAGAAATACTAGGCAAATCACTCCTGGCCTGCAACTGTCATCTGATTAACATTTTCCCAAACCCCTTACGTATGCTTTCCTTCTCCTTACAAAAAGGTCAGCTTGAAATGAGATATTAAAAGGGATTTTTTAGGGTACATGATCCATTGCCTTCTCAGATCTCCAGCATCTGAATAAAGCACCCATAAAGATTTGATCCTTATTTCTACTTAGTGGCTCTGGTCATGACAAGCAGTACAAATGATGACTTTTCCAGTTTCAATATTTTAAAGGATTTTTTTTTTTTGAGTAGTAGGTCTCCACAGTACACTGAAAATATTCAGTAAACCATGTTGTAAACAGATATGCTGCCATTCAGGCTTTGTGCTTCCATTTATACAGCACAAACAGAGTAGATTTAGCATAATTCTTAAGGGCCCTAGAATTTTCAGTATGGTAAATGAGCATTGGCTTCTTCTTAGAGTCACCAGCTGTATTATTCCCTAACAAAAGAGTCAGCCTGTCCTTTGAAGCTTTAAAGCCAGGCATTGATGCCTCCTCACTAGTTATGTAAATCCTACATGGCATTTTCTTCCAAAATAATGCTGTTTCATCTACATTGAAAATATATTTTATTGTGTTACCAGCTTCATTAATTATGTTAGCTAGATCTTCTGGATAACATGCTTCAGCTTCTACATCAGCACATGATGCTTACTTTCTTTTATGCTATAGAGACAATTAAACTTCTTATATTTCATGAACCATCTTCCACTGCTTCAAACTTTTTTTCTGCAGCTTCCACACCTCTCTAAGTCTTCATAGAATTGAAGAGAATTAGGGCCTTGATCTAAATTAGACTTTGGCTTAACAGAAGATTGTGGCTGGTTTGATCTTCTATCCAGCCACTAAAACTTTCTGCATATCAGCAGTGAGGCTCTTTCATGTTATTGTTTGTGAGTTCCCTGGAGTAACACTTTTAATTTCCTTCAGGAACTACTTTTTTTTACTTGAGCACTTAGAGGCCATTGTAGGGTTGTTAATTGGCCTAATTTTAAAATCTTGTGTCCTAAGGAATAGGGAGGTCCAAGGAGAGGAAGATAAATGGCTGGTTGGTGGAGTATTCGGTACACACACAATATTCTTTAACCCTTTCGGTACGAGCACTCTTTCTGCCGTGACACTCCCGCTGTACGAGGTGAGCCGTTGTGAGCCATTGTATGGATGCTGGATATATCCGGCGCTCGTCCACACAGGTCATCAGATGGGTGCTGGATATATCCGGCACCCGTACCGAAAGGGTTAATAGAACTTGTTATCTTATATGATGGTTTGCAATGTCCCAAAACAATCACAACAATAACATCAAAGATCATAAATCACCATAAAAATACAACATAAATGAAAAAGTTTGAAATGTTATGAGAATTACCAAAATATGACAGACACAATGTGAGCAAGTGTTGTGAAAGGGCACTGATAGACTTGTTCAATGCAGGATTGCCACAAACCTTCAACTTATTAAAAAACTCACTATTTGGCGCACAATAAAACATGGCATGCCTGTAGTAGTTTTGTTTTCTGCCATGTATATGCTCGTCCTCCACAGATAGAAAGTTGTGCACTTAAGTTTTTCCTCGTTCCCTATCAAATATTCTTTTGCAAGGTAGCTAAGTTTTCTGGCCTATGTGTCAGGGGACTTTTTAGCCAGAGAGAGGTAGCTGAATGGGAGGCATTCCCCGTTTCACAAAGAGTTTTCTGTTGTTCACCCTAGTTGCTTCAAAAATCTGAAAAACCTCACATTTCAGAATTCAAAACTTTCCACTGCTTTTCTCTTTATTTTCAGGTATTTACAGTCCAGTGAAAACTATTTTTTCTTTTTCTTTTTTTTTTTTTACTTTTATTTTTTAAATGAGAGAGGAAGGCAAGAAATTACACCAACAGAGACAAAGGGGTTTCCTTGGCTTTTTTCTTTTCTGGTGCTCAGGCACTGGGGTACAATTCAGATCTTATTGTTTTCTAAGATACTTACTAGGCAGAATCTCTTATTGTTTATTGATAGTGCAATTTGAAGCTTTTCCGGGGTTGCCCAGCAACACAATCAGCAATGTTCTTTTAAGCACTTACTATAGCTGTACTCACCTTTTTCCTAATATCTGGTTAAATGGGTTATATTTTTATCATGTCTAGATATTTCCCTTTAGAAATGCTTCTAGCACATACCTTATTATTATTGTTATTTCCCTTCTACCTATGAATTGTGGCTAAAGCATTCCCTTTAGAAATGCTTCTAGTACACACGTTATTATTATTGTTATTTCCCTTCTACCTATGAGTTGTGGCTAAAGTTTGAACTTGACTTTTAGTTAGTATGTACACTAGTTAAATAGAAATTAAAATAAAACAACTAAAATCTAACTCAGACATTGTCAACTTGTTTCTTAGTATGCAATATTATTTTGGAATAAACAGATATCCGATATCTTGTCATGATTATAAGTCTAAAAGCAACCCCAAACAAGAAGGTTCTTCTCGTAGTGCAGTTCGTACAAAAGACAGCAACGTCCCTGTATCTGTAGCCATGATCCTACTATTCGCTTTGGTAAACTTCCTATTTGAGTAGAGCAGTTTATTGCTCTGACCAGTCACTTTAACGCCACTTTTCCAGCATAGTCCTCTCACTAAGGTTTTTCCCAGCTTCACGGTGCAGATGGCATAAGTGGAAAATTTTGAAGCAACAATGTGGCAGGTCCTCTTGCTTTTGCCTTTTCAAGGTCTTTTTTCATTATGGATTGAAAAGCAAGTGGCCAAATGGTGGATGACTGGACTATAAATGTTTACAAGTTAGCACCTAAACAGCAGAGGTGGAAGGTCAAGTGTCAAGAAGGGACTGAAATATGCTGGAATTTAGACTAGACAATGAATTGAAAGCTCAGAGAAAAAGTACCACTCCAAACCTCCTCACTCATATCTGCTGTAGCAGGCTTCCTTGTTCAGCAAACAGAACCTTAACCAGAAACATCTCTAAAGCAGCCAGAGCACACACAGGTTTTGGTTCTTGGTTTCTTGAATAGTTATGAAGTTCTAAATCGCCTCTTAACCAGTACTAAACCCCAGATTCTATGACTTATAGATTGCGTCAGTGAAATCCCATATTTCTGTAACCTGTGCTGACATTGAAAATTTTATTGACATTCAGTTAATGTTAGAGAAAAGTTTTGCTTATGAAAGATCTTTCTGGCTGCCAGTTATTTTCAAGATAGTAGACTGTCGAGGTTCCGTCCAGCAGGACCGCGTGTTGTTGAGGAATGCTTGTCCGATATCCCCGGACAAGTGATGAGCAAATTCATGCGGACTAAAGGAATCCCATGGAGAAAAAGGGATGCGTGGCCGTTCTCTCAAGGATCAAAAGAGAGGGGCCCCAACCCTTTGCCTGGACAGGCTTTTATTGATATTCTAGGTAGATTACATCAAGGAGGGTCCTCCTTCACTATGCACAGGTTGGCTTTAGGTGGTTACTATAACAAAAGAAAGAATGTTGCTAATCCCATTAAGATAAAGGTCATTTGCAATTGTAAAGAAAAAAGGTTGAACTGGTTACACCCAAACCTGAGAGGTTCAGCATAGATTTTGGGAGGTTACTTTAAAGATACGCAGTACACACATGTTTTCTCAATTCAAGGTGAGGGAGTTTTTTACCAAAAGCAAGTCTCAAAGCAGCCTAGGTGCAATGCAGGCCTGATTCCCCACGGGAGACCTATTCATGGATGTTCTCTGCACGCCACTCGTGTCTGTCTACGTTCAGAACCAGAGCTGAGCCACAAGATCGCATCACGCATGGATAGGTTCCCTATAGTAGACTACACCAAAAATGGAAAATAGTTAGTATCTTGATATGTTTGTTGACCAGATTTCTTCAAAATTAGTCTGTGCCTTTGAAAGTTATTGTGGAGCAAACAAGCATGAAATGTTAAACAGCTGAGTTGAAAAAGACACTGTTATTTCTCCAGTCAGGAAAATATAAAAGATGCATGATGCGTGGGAATATGTAAATTAAGTTTAAATCTGCCTTCCTCAGCTTAATGGAAATATGTTTTCCATATGTTAACTGTTCATGTACTGTGCTCAAATAGGTTAAAATGTGTGTAGAATCTTATAATAGTATCTTCATATAACTAAAGTCCATTCCCAGGTTTTGTTTTTTTATGCAATGTATATCATTCCTAGATATTTGTTTTTACCTTTAAATATAAAACGCTCTGTCTCGGGGGCAGAGAACGTTATATAAAAATAAACGTGAAGCATTAAATTTTAACAGAAGTCGTAACTGTCTAGTAAAGTAGATTAAGGTGAGGATGAAAACCTTTACTCAACTTCCTTTCTTGTATGGGTAGGTACAAAACAAAGTACTTAAACAGTTTTATTGAATGACTGATACCTTGCATGAGAAGCAATCACTTGCATTTAAGAAGTTAAAGGCACACAAAACCTAGAGCTTTCGCCAATTTTAAATGTCACTGAACACATTTGAGAATTTTCGTATGTACCGAGTATATTGTGACAGGACCAGGAAGTCATGATCTCATTTAGTCTTCACTCCAGCACTGGAACGTTGTCTCTCCTACAGAGAGCCAAACGATCCACATCATAAGGAAGTTCCAACAGTGACTCCAGGTCATGTGACTGGAAAGTAAAAGTATTGACTTCAAGTCCAAGTATTTTTTACTCTCCTTTCCTACTGCGCTCTGTGACGAATAAATCTAATTTTGATTGGCTTCAGTTCTGGTTTGGATGTTCTTGTATTTGCCTCCTCGTGAACACACGTCTCCATTTCTGTTTGGAGAAGATTACTGGCACATAAGATACACATATATTTATTTCAGTAGGTAATGTCAAATATTTTTGCAAAACGGTTGATCCAGTTGTGTGGGAGTGTTCTTACTGCTCCACACATGGAGTGACATGCATTCTGTTTGTTTCGTTTTAAAGTTTTA
>VMDR010038274.1:0-10018 GCA_007922815.1 Macrotus californicus | reverse complement strand
TAAATTCTAATAGTTTCTACCTATTATATGAGACAGTGCTGGTAGAACTGGCACACTAGGCTGAGACTAGGGTACTAGAAGACTACCTTACTAAAATTAGCACTAAAAATCATGTACATTCCTTTCTTGTTCAATTCAGTGTCAGAAACCCCTAAAGAATGAGAGAAACCCAAGTCATTTTCAGTCTGGAGATGTCACATAATATTGGCATTTCTGCCATCTCTCAGAAACCACCCAACAACAAAAAGGAGGAAAAAGATAGAAATAAAAATCCCATCTTCAATAAAAAATTTAAAACAGGTGAGTCTCTTTAAAAAAGTGGAAGGGATACCAAAGGTAGTGGAGTTTGAGAAAAGGCATGAAAGGAAGCTGAGTGAGGGCACCCAAGGTTGTATATCTCAGAAAGAGCTTAATAGTTCAACCAATAAGATTCATATACTGAGGTGAAAAATCAATGATTATGTTTGTACAACATTGGGAATAGGTGGCATTATGGGTTGAATTGTGTCCCCCACTGAAGACGTGTTAAAGTTCTAACCCCTGGTATTTACAAATATGACCTTATTTGGAAATAGGGTTTACAGATATAATTGAGGTAAGATGAGGTCATACTGGATTAGGGTGGGCCCTAATACAATGACTGGTGTCTTCATAAGAAGACAGAAATTTAGACAATGAGACACAGAGAGGAGAATGTCATGCAAAGATGGGGACAGAGATTGGAGTGATGCATTTACTGGCCAGGAAACACCAGGGTTACCAGCAGCCACCAGGGACTAGGATGGAGGCATACAGCAGACTGTCCCTCAGAGTCTCTCACTGGAGTGTCCAACATGGGTGTCTCTGGGCCACACTGGGAGGAGTTGTCTTGGGCCACACATTAAATAAATTGTGACATGTTATCATGCACAAAAAAATCTCATAACGTTTTAAGTAAATTTACAATTTTGTGTTGGGCCACATTCATAGCCATCCTGGGCCACATGCGGCCCACGGGTCATGGGTTAGACACCTCTGCAAGGAACCAACACTACCAATGCCTTGATTTCATACTTCTAGCCTCCAGAACTGTGAGAAAATATAGTTCTATTTTTTAAGCCAACTAGTCTGTGCTAGTTTGTTACAACAGCCTTAACCAGCTAATTCAGATAGGCCAGCTGGTAGCATGAGTTTCCCTGCATCTAGTTTGGTTTTGCATAGCAGGGGAGATGAGACTAAACTAGAATTCCACAAACAAGCCACATTCCCAGGCGGTCATATGTTCATGAGGACATATGTGTAGTCTCCTTTCTCTCCTCTGCTCTGCAGCTCCCTCTGCTTCACTGGCTGGGGAGAAGAAAAGTATCCAGCCGTGTAATATGAAAAATCGAGACATTTATTGAAGAAGATACAAGGTATAAGAAACATTGTACATAGGACAATGACAGCTCAGTCTCCTTCAAAGTAGGCACCTTGGGGCCTCACACTGTTCTCCTAGTTACCATCAGCTGCCCTGTCTTATTTTCCTGAATCTTATTGACAGTCTGAAATCTCTTCTCTTTCAAGGGTGATTTTAGTTTTGGGAAAAGCCAGAAGTTGCAGAGCGCCAAATCTGGACTGTAAGGGGGCTGTGTGACCTGGGTGATTTTATGTTTCACCAAAAAACTCTGCAGGAGACGTGATGAATGAGCAGGTGCGTTGTTGTGATGAAGCTACCACTCACCCATTGCCCATAGCTGTGGTGAATCATCCAAATAGTTTCTGTGGAGGAATGTTCAAGTTTAATGCAAAATTTGATGCAAATTTGTTGCTCTATTCACTCAGTCATTTTGAATGCAATGGTTACACAGTGCACATGCTCACTCAATGGTGTCTACTATGCCCCACGGACTAGTACAGTGAGGTCATCATTGTTCACACATGCGCATTCCATTCCAGCCTGCTTGGGTGCCAGGTTACACTGATGTCACACAAACTGTTCTTGTTTTTTTAACAATGGCTGTACTTTTTCTGAACAGACCTCATATTTCACATCCCCGGGCCCCCTCACAACACAAACCTCCTGTAAATAAATAGTTAATCTAGGAAAAATTATCCTCATTCAAAGATGAGAATAAAAAGGAACTGACAAAAGTATAAGGAAAAAAATTAAACAGAACAGCAAATGCAGATGAAGAGTCACCATGAAAATGTTACTTCAGAGCAGAGATAATTTTGAACACATCTTTTATCTTAAATTTTAAAGAAATTTAATGAAGCAACTGTTTCCAGAAAATAAGCATGAAACAAACAACTCAGAGAACAGAGGGTGAAATAACAAAAGATGAAACATATACTGACAGAACTCAGGAAAAAAGTGAATTAAAAAGAAAAAAATAAAACCCTGGCAGAGATGTATGCCAAACTGGAGGGAGGGCAAGGGTAAAGAGATACAGTATGGAATATAGGGCTCAGAAATGAGCAAAAGGTACAGAATGAAATGTAAATAAAGACAAAATGTTCAGAGAGAAATATAAATGTAAAAGCAGGAGTAAACAAGTATTCACAAAATAAGAGAACCTGAGAAAATAACATGAATAATAGATGAGAACAGACATTTAAAAATACATTTCAAGAAAACTTTCCTGGAATAAAAGAAGACTTGTATTTACAAACTGAAATGGCATACCGTATTTCATAAAAATCTTGATCCAGAATGGTCATAATTATACTAAACTTTGAAGATAAAAAATTATTTTATTTTATTTTATTTTTTAGAAGATAGGCTTTTAATCATTGATTTTTAGAGAGAGAGAGGAAGAGAGAGAGAAAGGAACATGGATTGATTCTTGTATGTGACCTGAGCAGGGATCAAACCCACAACCTTGGTAGATCGGGACGATGCTCCAACCAACTGAGCTCCTTGGCCAGGGTGATGAAAGATTATTTTAAAATAAAGAAAGGCCCTGGCTGGTGTGCCTCAGTTGGTTGGGCATCATCCTGCAGAGCGAAAGGTCGCCAGTCAGAGCACATGCCTGTGTTGCCAGCTGATCCTCAGCTGGGCTGCATGTACAAGGCAGAGAGGCAGCTGGTGGATGTTTCTCTCCCTCTCTTAATTCCTCCCTTCCCCTCTCCTGAAAATAAATAAATAAAATATTTAAAAAAAAATAAAATAAAATAAAGAATTCCTTGACCAACCAAGGCGGAAGGAGATGTAGGAAGGGAGGAATCAAGACATTTACAAGGAAGAAAAATCAGATCGGCCTCAGATTTCTCCATGATAACAATCAACATTAGACAGAAATGTGGCGATGTCAAGAAAACTCTCCCAGAAAGTTTATATTCCAAACTGTCATTCACTTCTAAAGGCAATAAATCATTTCCAACATACAATATTCAAACACTCAGGAAATATTGTTCCATGAGCTCTTGCTGAAGGAACCATCAGAGGACAAATTGCAGTCCTCAAGACACAAATAGAAAAGCTTCATAAAGAATGACCTGTGAGCATTGAATCTATCTAATTGTGGGACTAGAACTAAAACAAAAGTGAGAATTGTGGTTACAGAACTCAATGTAAATGCTGTAAACTTTGACAAAGCGAAAACAATTTGAATAAGAAAGTGGAGAGGGGATTGAAGAAAAGGTAGGACACTGATTCCTCTATTTTTTTTAAATAGTGGTGAGCCAAAAGATTTCTTCGAACTGAGAAATTGATTAATGAGAACATGGGCATAATTACCAGTTACTAAAAAAGATAATATAATCTTTCTTACAATAATACAATATAGATAATAGATAATATAACTAAAATTAGGTGGTAGAAGAAAGGGAAAGAAGATAAAGAGGAAACATAATATCATCAATGTTCGTATGGAGAATTAATAGATATTGGCTAAAGGATAGTATCTCAATAGACAAAACTCGGATCAAAGAGGAAATAAAAATTGACATTTCAGAATATGTGAAACAGCAATAATGAAAACACTACAGATCAGACCTTAGGGATACAACTAAAACAGTGGTCCCAGGAAATCTCATAGCTATAAATAATAGTTACATCTAAATAAATAGGAAAGAAAAAATGAAAACTTTAAGCTTTGATCATTCGATATGTTAGTTTTATTTTTCTTGTTTCTTTTCTAAGGAAAACAGAATAAACCAATAAAGGTAAAAGTAGAGATCAATGAATTAAAAAACAGAGAAAGGGTATAAATAAATCCCAACAGCTGGTGCTTTAAAAACAAAAAAGGCAAATAAAATCTTATCTAAAAAATGAAGGGGGAAAAAAGAGAAATCTTGAATATACAAAATAAATAAAACAAGGAAAAATTGTCACGGGTACAGAAGAAATTAAAACGCTCCTAAAAGTTGACTTTGCTCAACCTTGTAAATAAATATGAAAATCTTGATGATATGACTATCTAAGAAAGTATAATTTAATGATACTTCCCAACAGAGAAAATCTAAACAGACCAATTAGAGCAGAAACTGAGGAGGTCAGACCACTCTCCCACACAAGCTCACCACCCAGATGGTTTCACAGGGGGCGTTCTACTAAACCAGTGGGCTTCAGCTCTCCCATTACGTTGTCATTACCTTGGAAGCTTCTGAAAAATCTAGGACCCCAGGCTGTGTGCCCCAGTCCAACTAAATCAGCATCTCTGGGAGGTATCAGTAGTTTTTAAGAAAACTCCCCAGGTGATTTCAGATGTAGCCAAAGGTTGAGAACCACAATATAAAATTGCTAAAGACATTTACAATGCTATTTAAACTGCTCCCTTGCATTAAAAATATAGGAAATTATTAACAATTTACAAACTAAATTCCTATTTTAAACTTAATTCTTAATATTAATAGTATTACTTTGTACAATAATTATGGCATATTTATATTAAATATAATTAATAATTAATTTATATTATTAATAATGTCACTTTATAATAATTTCAGTGAATATAACAGACACCAAAATATGACAAAGATATTACGCACACACAAAAACTACCGACCAAGATCCCTAATGGTTATCAATGCCAAGGAGTCAGCAAACAGAATCCAACATCACATTAAAATTATAATCCCCAGATGGGCTTTCTTCTAGGGATGCAAGTTTTGTTTAATATTAGAAAGTCTATTAATATAACTTACTGTATTAATAAATCTAGGTAGAAAAATCATGTCTTTAATCATCTCTATAGATGCTATAAAAAGATTTGATAAAAATGCACCATCACTTCTTGATCGAAACCGTCACTAAGATAGAAACACTAGATGAATATTTCCTTAATGTGACAAAAATTCTCTCCCAATCCCAAAGCTAGAATCCTCCATAATGGAGACATGCTGGCTCTTCTCTCCCCTCAGGGTCTTTATGCTTGCTGTGTCCTCATTAAACACTCTGCTCCCAGATCTCCCCAAGGCTGCTTCCTTCTGCATGTTTGGGTCTGAGTTTAAATGGTACCTCCACTGAAAGGCTTCCTATGACCGTTCAATGGAAGCATCTCACTGGTCCAAAATATCCATTTATTCATTTTCTTATTCTCTGTCTTCCCTCACTCAGTTATAAACTCCAGATGAGCAGGATTTGGGCTGTTTTGGCACCTCCACATTCCCAACACCTGGATCAGTGCCTGGCTAATAGTAGGCACTCCGTGGAGGGGATGAGGAGAGAGAGAGAGAGGGAGAGAGAATAAGAATGGAAACTTTTGGAATAAATCCAAAGCATAGGCTAGTGGTAAGCAACACGAAGCCCTATTTATGAAAAATAAAATACTTGTGGTTTGTGAGGGTTTTTTAAATGTTTAAAATCAGACGATGCATTATCTGAAATTTAAAGCATTTCTTTATTAAGTATTACATGGCAGCCACTCAAAGATTTCTTTTTTTGGCGAAGTCCACCTGCTTAGAAGCATATGCTTTTCATTAGCTACTTTTCTTCTTAAAAGTAGCCATAACCGGAGTTTAAATTTGCTTTAGGGAAGAGGCTGCCTTACATCTTATCAGCTGGTTTCTCTTAGCCACCTTCCATTTCCTCCCAAACCCAATCGTTAGGCACCTCCATCCCGACTGACTTACCTTCCTCTGTTTGCTGACCTTGGCAGTCATTTTGTGCTAAATCAACATGAAACATCAGATAGAGAACAAACTAGAAATGGTCCTGGCTTAACTTAGCCTTTTTTTGGATAAAGATATTCCACAGCCCACACTCGTGGTCTATTAGGCTATTGAATTACGACCTAGTTAAGTGAAAAGAGGGCAAGCTAGAGGGTGAGACATATTTTGACACCAGCAGTACTGATTTACCAGGTCTTCTGCTAACATAACAGGAACTTTTCTCATTTTTTTTAAGTTGCTAAAGCTGTCCTGGATGGGTGGCTCAATTGGTTGGATCGATGTCCTGTACACCAAAAAGTTGCATGTTCGAACCCCAGTCAGGGCACACACCTAGGTTGCAGGTTCGATCCCTGGTTGGGGCACTTACAGGAAGGAACCAATGGCTATTTCTCACATGGATGTTTCTCTCTCTCTCTCTTGCTCTTCCTTCCTCTTCCTCTCTCTAAAATCAATAAACATATCCTCGGTGAGGATTGAAAATTTAAAAAATAATAATTTTTTAAAAGTGGCTGTACCATTAAAAAATAGTTGCTAAAGCTGAGTTTATTTTGAGATCATCAGAGATGTTCAAAAGCCTGAATCTTGTGTGGGGCACACGTCTGGTGCCATATACAATATCCCTGGGATTATCCCTCCACAAACAGTGCATCAGGGCAAAATGTATCAAATATCACCATTCACCTAAATTTCAAAGTGAGTCATATCTAGATGGAAGGCCATTAAACCTGTGAAATTGTTTAAATTAGATATTATATGAATTGGCAGAAGTGTGACATAAGTTCCCCCTGAGAGGAAACGATTAATCATTTATGTGAGATATTAATAGTAAAGGACACATCCAGTCAAAGCAAATTAAAGAGAGTCTCAGGGCATTTCCTCCTAATATCTTATTATGAAAATTTGTAAACAGCAAAGTTGAAAGAATTTTGTGATGAACACCTATATACCTACCACTTTAATTCGACCATTTCCATTTTATTATGCTTTATACTCTATCTATCCTCCATAATCATCAATCCATTTTCTCTTTTTTAAATTTATTGATTTTTAAAAAGAGAGAGAAAGAGATGGAGGGGGAAGAGAGAGAAACATCAGTTTGTTGTTCTACTTATTTAAGCATTCATTGATCGATTCTTGTATGTGCCCTAACTGGGGATTAAACCCACAACTTTGGCATAGCAGGGACAATGCTCTAGTCAATTAATCTGAGTAATCTTCATAGAATGAGATATTGCTAAAAGATGACCAAAAAATTCAAAGGTGGACATGAGTGTTTCAGGCTAAGGGAACAATGAGTGCAAAGGCATGGAATTATGACAGCACAGCATGGTTGCAAAAGGACGTGTGGAGGAACTTAGAGGAGCTCAAAGAAGTGCAAGGAACTCCAGATGGAAATAAAGTGAGTGATGTGGAAAGTTCTTCTAAGCCTTGATAATAGTTTTGTTTTTTTTTTTACTCATTATGTATTGAAATCCGTTAAAAGGTGCTAAGCAAGAAGAGACAAGGTTATATTTATATTTTAAAATGATCCCTTTGGAAGCAGTTTAGATGTTTTCCTGCTAAGACCTAAGCAGGTAAAGGGCATTTCAATAATCCAGGTGAGAAGTGGTAGAGCCTAATCTAAGAGAGTGGCAACAGGAGATGGAGAGGAAGGGTGGATTCAAGAGGCAGAACTGGTCATATGTATGAGCAAAAGGATGTAGGGGGTAAGGAGAGGGATCAATCAAAGATAAGTTCAAAGTGCTTATCACAGTGAGCTACTGGGATGTTGATATCTCGAAATGAGACAAAGAATAAGAGGCAAATATAAGAGAGATGAGGCGAAGGGAAAGAAGAAAAATGGTATCTATTTTGACATGGTGCCCTGTCCTAATTAGATGTCCTGTGAATCAACCCACAGTGTTCATTCCAACCTTGGTTCATGTTGTACTCCTAATCTGTAATTTCTTCCTCTCAGTTTACTCAAATCCTATGGACATTTAAAGCTGTATTTCTCAATGTTTTTTTACTGTAATTCCTTTTGATAGAGCTAACTCAAAACCCATTTTCAACCCCTTTCATCCTTGTCCTCCTCTACTAGAGAGACTAGAAAACTTCAGTGCTTTTTTTTCTGAGCTTCCTTTGGAAATAGGAGAGGCCATGTGACACAGTTCTGGCCACTGGTGCTTCCTGCCCTAAAAGTGGGCACAGGTACCCAGAACTGCAGAAGCCGTCATGGGATCACAAATCAACATGTCAGCACTCTAAGGATTTCAATGGGGTAAAACACAATTACTGGGTCCTTGATTATATCCTGAGGCCATACTGGGCCAGGACTGCCTAACACTGCACATAAACTATGCGAGACAATAAGGCCTAATTGTTTAGGCTCCAGATGTCTATCTTTTCGTTTGTTTGTTTGTTTTTGCTGCAGAAAATATTCCAAATTGATGAACATGACATGCTCACATTATATATTCTCAAACAATAACATAGCCTTACAGTCAATAAGTTCACATGAGTCTTTTTTTTAAGAGTTTATTTATTTATTTTTAGAGAGAGGGGAAGGGAGGGAGGAAGAGAGGGAAAGATGGATGTGTGAGAGGTACAATGATTGGTTGCCTCTCACACACCCCCAACTGAGGACCTGGCCCATAACCCAGGCAGGCATGTGCCCTGACTGGGAATTGAACCAGCAACATCTTGGTTTGCAGACTGGCACTCAATCCACTGAGCCATACCAGCCAGGATGACACATGAGTCTTTATGCTAAGAAATTAACATTCACTTGATAGTTCAAATATGTAACTAGTAAAAAATTGGTGAAGATAGGTAGGCACACATATTTCACCAATTATGGCTTTTTGTAGAAGCTTACAGAGTCTAGGAGAACCAACAATTAAAACACTCAACTTGTATCAGTTAAAGGGAGAGTTTCAGTTCTTCAATAGCAATATGTTTAAGTTATCCTATAAGCATTTAGTTCTTCTTTACTGTAACTCAAAAGAGAGCTCTAAATTGTCAGATTTTATATATATTAACCTTTGCTTTCCCTCTCAAAAAAGATGGGCAACCCCTCAGAGGATACTAAAGTATGCTCCGTCCTGATTTGGAAAAATGACCATTTCACGCTATGGCAGTCATCCTCTAGGGTGGCCCCAGTGTTCCCCACCTTTTCATACATATACCCTGGTTTAATCTGCTGCCCTAGAGTGTGGGCTGAATTTAGTTGCCAAGTCATATGGTAACTCTATGTTTACCATGTTGAGGAACTGCCAAACTTTTTTTCTATAGTAGCTACAGCATTTTACAATCCAAATAAACTACCCTTTAATCTATGGAACAAAATGCAAACTATTTAACCTGAGTTTTCCATCATTTACAAAATGGGCTAATTTCAAACATAAAGACTAACATTTATTGAGCACTTAACATGCACCAGCACAGTTCTAGGTAATTTCTGAGCTTTTACTAGCTTAAGCCCCTGTGGTAGGGTTGTCAGATAAAATGAAGGATATTCAGTTAAGTTTGAATTTCAGATTTTAAAAATGATTAATTTTTAGTATAACTATGCCCTCTGCAATCTTTGCCCAAGGTCTCATTGTAGTAAATGCTGTTAGGTGCCAGCATGGGAACCTAGAGAACCTGACTCTGGAACAACTGCTGCTAACTTCAAGTACTTCAAGCAGTTCTGCAAGACAAATAAATACATAAGAGGACTTGGTACCTTCAATAGTAAATTTTCAATGTTGCTTCCCTTCCAGGTGCCTTCCTTCCCTGTCCTGCTCCCTTCCTCACTATACCCCAACCCCCTTAGAATAAAATAAACCCTTTGGGTGATCATAGTTCTTTGCTTTACCTCTTTCATAGTAATATTCTACAAGTGGATGTCAATATTGAATGATCATAATTCTTAAATTGAGACTTTAATGAAAAGTTACTTAACAATCAATTTATCAAGATA
>VMDR010038273.1:0-10017 GCA_007922815.1 Macrotus californicus | reverse complement strand
TGTTTTGGTTTTGTATTTATTTATTTTTTTTATTTATTTTTGGTTTTGTTTTTTTATTGTTGTTCTATTACAGTTGCCCCAATCTTCTCCCATTGGTCTCCCTGCCCCAACCTCCCATTCAATATTGTTTTCCAAATTCTTAATGTCATACATAACATATAAATTTGGGGATAGGTGCACACACATCTATAACAGGGTCAGTTAACTTGCACTGGCACATACATTTCTTTATAATACAAGAGAAATATACATTATAAATGATTCCTGCTCCCCTAAAGAAGTGACCATTATTTTAAACCTTGAACAACAAAAAATAACACTACTAACTCACTTTGATTAACCTCATATGAATTTTTCTTGCATTGACCTTTACAAGTTGCTTGAATGCCTGGTATCTGTGGTTGCTAATGATTACATACTTAACTGAAGAATCGCCAGGCTTGGAGCTGAAATCTACACAGGGAAGGCAAATTGTTTTTAGGAGGAATAGAGAGGAGCATGGGGGTTCATTTATGATAACTTCAACACTGCCAACAAGTTTTAATCCAATTTTTTCCCATGAAAAGTTATTGAGTATAATCACTATTCACTTACTCAATAAGTATGTTTTAAGTAACTATTATGTACAGCATGTATTTCAAGTTTAATTTTCCTCTATCCCCACTCATAATTTTTTTAAAAACTTATGAAAATTAGATAATCCTCCAATAGTTCTTAGGTTTAATTTCTAATTTCAAATGAAGTTTTATTATCAATTAGTGCCAACATTAAAAAGCTTTTTTATAATGTTAAAATTCCTAGAGTTATAGTTAGAAATATCAGTAATTTGCTGTACTTTAGGGAACAGGTTACAAAACACTTAGTTAAATTGATTGATAATTGTGGAAAAAGTATTTCTATGATTAAAAATGATAGGATTAAACAGAATATAGGATTAAACAGAATCATATACATCAGAAGGCAAGATGGCTGATGAGTGAATGGAAGCCACACTAACCTCCTTCCAGGACAAATCTGGAATTACAGCTAAATTGTGGAGAAATCACCCAGAGCAAACAACTGAGCAATAGCCAGAGAGAAGCCGTATAACTATGGACAGTCAGAAGAATCAGCTTCAGCACTAACTGATTGGTAAGGAGTGCAGTGGGGACTCGAGAGGGCTGGCTGGGTGCCCACAGGTGGCAATGCCAGAGGAATAATTAAGCAGCCAGTTGTATCCTCCTGAGAAGAATGGGAACTAAACCCTAAGCTGGGATCCCCAGCCTAGAGCACCAGAGCCCCAAAAGTACACAGATAACAACAGGTAGTGAAAAGCAGCAGGGTTGCTCTCTGCCAGACATGGATGGCTGGAGCCATTTAAAGGGATAATGCACAAATTTTCATTTGTAGCCACATGCCCAGGGCTCCAGGAAAGGTGGGGGCAGAGTGGACTAGAGATGCCTGAGGAGAGACTGGGGACAGAAGCTTTGGGGAGAGAACTGTGAGAATACATGTCGAGATCCCAGTGCTGAGTCATCACCCATACAGCACCAGCCATCGTACTCAGGCAGACCACTCCCCTCTGAGCAGTAGCAGCCTGAGGGGAAACAACTTCCTTGACCCTAGGAAAGACTCTGCCCTGGCTCTGTGGTACTTAAGCCTGACTGCTGAGTGAAAAATGACTAGATTAACAACTGAAGGAGACAGTCACAGACAGTAGATCCCTGGCAAAGGGATGGCAGAGTGGACTAGAGATGCCTGAAGAGAGATTGGGGACAGAGGCTTTGGGGAGAGAACTGAGAGAGTAGCCTCTGGGATCCCAGTGCTGAATCATCATCCATACTGCAGCAGCTGTCCTGCTCAGGCAGACCACGCCCCTCTGAGCAGCCTCTGCTTGAGGGGAAACAATAGCCCCTACTCCAGGAGGAATTCTTTCCCGCCCAATGAGGCTTATGCCTGGCTGAGTGCAGAGTGACTAAATTAACAACTGAAGGAGACAGTCACAGAGAGTAGATCCCTGGCAGTCTCAGAGCAGGCTACCTAATGTCAGATGGGGTCAACATCTGACATCACCGGAGGCAGATCTATAGAGAAAAAACAGTGATAAATACTAGAGGCTACCAAGACAAAATCCACTGTTTTTTTTTTATGATTAGCGGTATTTTCTTCCCTGCAGAGATTTTTAACATTCATTTCTTGTCCAGCATGGTTGTGCATATTAAGTCACCAGATTTTATACTATAGTTGATCTCTCTCCTTTCTTATAATAGTATTAATCTCTTTACACCCTTATTAATACTGGTTCATTTGCTGTTGATACTGGGATTGTGGGGGGAGGATACTTTTGGGGATGTGGGTTTGTTTCCTGGCTTTTGTAGTTTTGCTCAGCAGCACCTGCACAACAGTATACAAGATGTGGTGGGTGGAGTGACCCTCAGTCAACCAGCTGGAGAGAAGGACCACCAAAAAACAACCCAACAACAATCAAAACACAGTTACATCCAGAGAACCAACATAAATGGAATAAAGGGCATCCCTAGACCATCAAGTTCAGGAGATCAAGGAGACTACACAATTGAATCTCACAAGTCTTCTACCATAGAAGTTTACACCACAAACTCAGGGAATCAAAAAAGATAAATTTAAGAAGCAGAAGCAAACAAGAAGAGTCTCACAAATAATGGGAAGGCAAAGGAACAACCTCCAATCAAAAGGAAAGGAGGAATCCTCAGAAAGAATGCTAAATGAAATAGAGGCAAGTCAACTATCAGATATTGAGTTCAAAACAATGGTTAAAAGGAAGCTCAATGAGCTCAGTAAGAATTACCAAAAACTACAGGGAAGCTACAAGGAACTTACTGTGAATTACACCAGCATGAAAAAGGACATAGAAATTATCAATAAAAGCCAACAGGAAAGGAAAAATAAAATTTCTAAATTGAAGAACACGGTAGAAATAATAAAAAACAGGCTAGATGAAGCAGAGGATAAAATCAGCGAGCTAGAGAAAAAGGTAGAAAAAACACCCAGAAAGAGTAGGAAAAGGAAAAAAGAATAAAAAAGAATGAAGAGGAGTGAAGGGAACAGCAGGACAACATGAAACATAATTATAGCCATATAATAGGGATACCAGAAGAAGAGGAGCAAGCAATAAAAAACCTGTTTGAAAAAGTAATGATGGAAAACTTCCCTAATTTGAAGAAAAAAAGTCACACAATCCAGGAAGCAGGGAGGGTCCCAATCAAGAGGAACACAGAGGCCTACTCCAAGATACATCATAATTAAAATGGCAAAATTCAAAGACAAAGAGAGAATTTTAAAATCAGCAAAGGAGAGACAGGAAGTAACACACAAGGGAGCCCCAATTAGGCTAGCAGCTAACTTCTCAATGGAAACACTATAAGCCAGAGGGGAGTGGCAAGAAATATGGCAAATATTGAAAAGCAAAGGCCTGCCACCAAGACTACTCTACCCAGCAAGGCTCTCAATTAAAATGGAAGGCCAAATAAGGAGCTTCCCAGACAAAAGAAGCCTCAAAGAATATACGTCCACCAAACCAGCATTACAAGATACACTAAAAGGACTGCTTTAAGAAGAAGAAGAAAAAGAGTGAGAGAGAGAGGAACACAGGTACGAAAAGAGTAAAATGGCAATAAATAAACACCGATCAATAATAACCTTAACTATTAATGGATTAAATGCTCCAATCAAAAGACAGAGTAGCTGAATGGATAAGAAAACGTGACCCACACATATGCTTCCTACAAGAGACTCATCTCAGAACAAAAAGACCTACACAGACTGAAAGTGAAAGGTTGGAAAAATACATTCCAAGCAAATGGACGAGGAAAAAAAAAGACGAGGCAGCTATACTTATATTAGACAAAATAGATTTCAAAACAAAGGCCATAAAGGAGACTCAGAGGACACTTCACACTCAAGGGAAGAATTTATCAAGAAGACATAAACATGTGCACCCAACATAGGCACACCCAAATATATAAGGAAAATCTTGGAGGACTTCAAGGAAGATAGAGACAGCAACACACTTATACCAGGGGATTTTAACACCCTACTGTCTAAAATAATAGATCTTCCAAACAAAATATCAACAAGGATATTGCAGCACTGAACAATGCCCTAGATCAAATGGAATTAACTGATATATATAGAACCTGTCATCACAAAGAAGCAAAATACGCATTCTTTTCAAATGTACATGGAACATTTTCAAAGACAGACAACATGATAGGACACAAAACAAGCCTCAACAGATTCAAGAAAATTGAAATCATATCAAGCATTTTCTCTGACCACAAGGGACTGAAACTACAAACCAACCTTAAGGAAAAAACTAAAAAACACTCAAATTCATGGAGATTGAATAACATGCTATTAAACAATGAATGGGTTAAGAATGCGATCAAGGAAGAAATCAAAAAGTTTCTGGAAATAAATGAAAATTAACTCACAACAGTCCAAAACTTATGGGACACCGCAAAAGCAGTCCTGAGAGGGAAGTTCATAGCAATACAGGCCTACCTAAAAAAGACAGAAACATTTCAAATAAACAGCCTAACCCTACACCTATAAGAACTAGAGGAGCAACAACAAACAAAGCCCAGAGTGAGTAGAAGGAAGGAAATAACCAAGATCAGAGCAGAATTAAATGACATAGAGACTAAAAGAACAATGCTAAGGATCAATAAATCCAGAAGCTTGTTCTCTGAAAAGATAAGCAAAACTGACAAGCCTTTAAGCAGACTCATCAAGAAAAAAAGAAAGAGGACCCAAATAAACACAATCAGAAATGAAAGAGGAGAGATTACAACTGATACCACAGAAATACAAAGGATTGTAAGAAATTACTATAACAACTACATGCCAAGAGATTTGATACTGTGGGTGAAATGGACAAATTTCTAGAAAAATGTAACCTTCCAAAACTGAATGAAGAAGAAACAGAAAGCCTGAACAGATGGATAAACATTGACAAAATTGAAGCAGTAATGAAAAAATCCCAACACACAAAAATCCTGGACCAGATGGTTTCACAGGAGAATTTTACAAACGTTTCAGGAAGAGCTAAACCCTGTTTCTCACAGACTTTCCAAAAAATCCAAGAAGAGAGAAGACTCCCAAACTCTTTTTATGAAGCCAGCATCATCCTAATTCCCAAACCAGATAAAGACACAGCAAAGAAAGAAAACTACAGGCCAATATTGCTAATGAACATAGATGCTAAAATCCTCAACAAAGTATAGGCAAACTGCATCCAGCAACACATTAAAATAATCATACACCATGATCAAATGGGATTCATCCCAGGGATGCAAGGATGTTAAAATATTTGCAAAGAAATAAATGTAATACATCACATAAACAAAAGGGCACACAAAAATCACATGATTATATCAATAGATGAAAAAAAGCATTTGATATGGTACATCACACATTTATGATAAAAACACTCAGCAAAGTATGACTAGAGGGAGCATACCTCAAGACATTAAAGGCCATGTATGACAAACCTACAACCAACATCATATACAATGGGCAAAAACTAAAACTTTCCCACTAAGATCAGGAGCAAGACAAGGGTGTTCGCTTTCACCACTTCCTTCAACTTAGTATTGGAAGTCCTGGTCACAGTGATCAGATATGAAAAAGAAATAAAAGGCATCTTATTTGAAAAGGATGAGGTAAAACTTCCATTGTTTGCAGATGACATAATAGTGTGCATAGAAAATCCCATAGACTCCACCAAAAAACTACTCAATCTAATAAATGAATTTGGCAAAGCAGCAGGATACAAAGTCAATATTCAGAAATAGAAGGCATTGTTTTTTACACCAACAATGAAATATTAGAAACAGAAATCAGGAAGAAAATCCTGTTATATATAGCAACTAGAAAAAAATGGGACAACTGTAATAGCATAATCAATAAAATATATTAAACAAAATAATAAAGTATTTAGGAATAAACCTAACCAAGGAGGTAAAAGACCTGTTCTCAGAAAACTACACAACACTGAAGAAAGAAATTAAGGAAGACACAAGTAACTGGAAGCAGATACCATGTTCATGGATTGGAAGAATTAACATCATTAAAATATCCACACTACCCAATGCAATTTATAGGTTCAACTCAATGCCTATTAAAATATCAATGATATATTTCATATATATAGAACAAACATTTCAAACATTTATATGAAATCATAAATGACCCTAAATAGCCCCAGCAATGTTGAGAAAAAAGAACAAAGTAGGAGGGATCACAGTACTTGATATCAAACTATGTTACAAGGCCACAGTAATCAAAACAGTCTGGTACTGGCATAAAAACAGACACATAGATCAATGGAAGAGAATAGAGAGCCCAGAAATAAACCCATGTCTCTATGTTCAATTAATATTCGAAAAAAAAGGGTAGAAGCATAAAATAGAGTAAGAATAGCCTTTTCAACAAATGGTGTTGGGAGATCTGGACAGCTACATATAAAAAAAGTGAAACTCGACCATCAACTTACACTATACACAAAAATAAACTCAAGATGACTGCCGGCCAAGATGGAGGCACAGGTAGACACACTGTACCTCCTCATACAACCAAAAGAAGGACATCAATAAATTTTAATACAAAAAACAAGAACTGACAGAAGATTGAACCGTATGGAAGTCTGACAACCAAGAAATTAGAGAAGAAACATTCATCCAGACCGGTAGGAG
This sequence comes from Macrotus californicus, assembly GCA_007922815.1. Taxonomy (NCBI): domain Eukaryota; kingdom Metazoa; phylum Chordata; class Mammalia; order Chiroptera; family Phyllostomidae; genus Macrotus; species Macrotus californicus. The sequence goes on along the minus strand of VMDR010038273.1, from coordinate 3,304 downwards.
GGGCGAAGAGAACTCGCGTGGTGGGGCAATGGCTGGTGGATCGGGAAAGGCTCGGCTGGCCGGGAGAGGTGGCGGCTGTGGACCCGGCATCCCACTCCCTCGTGCGGATAAACTGGGAGGAACAACTGGGGAGCGAAACAGACTCTGCAATCCAGAGTTCCAGCACGGGGAAATAAAGCCTCAAAGCCTCTGACTGAAAACTTCTGTGCGGGTGGAGGCAGTGGCAGCGGGAGAAACTCCCAGCCTCACAGGAGAGCTCGTTGGAGAGACCCACAGGGTCCTAGAACGTACATAAGCCCACCAACTCGGGAATCAGCACCAGAGGGCCCCAATTTGACTGTGGGTAGCGCAGAAAGTCACTGAAAATAGGCAGAGAGTGCAGCAAGCGCCATTGTTCCCTCTTGGACCCCTCCCCCACAAACAGTGTCACAACACAGCGACACTGCCCTGCCCTGGTGAATACCTAAGGCTCCGCCCCTTACTTACGTAACGGACGTGCCAAGACAACCAAAATGGCCCAAATGAAGAGATCAAAGCTCCAGAAAAAATACAACTAAGCGACAAAGAGATAGCCAACCTATCAGATGCACAGTTCAAAACACTGGTAATCAGGATGCTCACAGACTTGGTTGAATTTGGTCACAAATTAGATGAACAAATGAAAGCTACAATAAGGGAAATGAAGGAAAATGTACAGGGAACCAACAGTGATGGGAAGGAAACCAGGACTCAAATCAATGGTGTGGACCAGAAGGAAAAAAGAAACATTCAACCAGAACACAATGAAGAAACAAGAATTCAAAAAAATGAGGAGAAGCTTAGGAACCTCCAGGATGTCTTTAAACGTTCCAATATCTGAATCATAGGGGTGCCAGAAGGAGAAGAAGAGAAAGAAATTGAAAGCTTATTTGAACAAATAATGGAGAACTTCCCTAATTTGGCAAAGGAAATAGACTTCCAAGGAGTCCAGGAAGCTCAGAGAGTCCCAAAAAAGTTGGACCCAAGGAGGAACACACCAAGGCACATCATAATTACATTACCCAAGATTAAAGATAAGGAGAGAATCTTAAAAGCAGCAAGAGAAAAGGAGACAGTAACCTACAAAGGAGTGCCCATCAGACTGTCGGCTGATTTCTCCAAAGAAACCTTGCAGGCAAGAAGGGGCTGGCAAGAAGTATTCCAAGTCATGAAAGCCAAGGACCTACATCCAAAATTACTCTAATAGCCAAGCTATCATTTAGAATGAAAGGGCAGATAGAGTGCTTCCCAGATAAGGTCAAGTTCAAGGAGTTCATCATCACCAAGCCCTTATTATATGAAATGTTAAAGGGACTTATCTAAGAAAAAGAAGATAAAAACTATGAACAGTAAAATGACAACAAACTCACAGCTATTAACTACTAAACCTAAAACAGAAAGAAAAACAAACTAAGCAAACAACTAGAACAGGAACAGAATCACAGAAATGGAGATCACACGGAGGGTTATCATCAGGGGAGTGGGTGGGGAGACAGGGGGAAAAGGTACAAGGAATAAGAAGCATAAATGGTAGGTAGAAGATAGACAGCGGGGGTTAAGAATAGTATAGGAAATGTAGAAGCCAAAGAACTCATATGTACAACACATGGACATGAACTAAAGAGGGGGAGTGTGGGGGGAAGGGGTGTGCAGGGTAGGGAGGGGAAGATGGGACAACTGTAATAGCATAATCAATAAAATATATTAAATTAAAATTGAAAAAAAAAACTCAAGATGGATACAAGACTTAAATATAAGTCATGTTACCATAAAAGTCCTAAATGGGAACATGGGCAGGAAAATCTCAGATATTCCATGCAACAATATTTTCACTGATGTGTCCCCTACAGCATGGAATATAAAGGAAAGAATAAACAAATGGGACTCCATCAAAATAAAAAGCTTCTGCATGGGTAAAGAAAACATCAGCAAAATGAAAAGAGAATTGACTGTATGAGAAAATATATTTGACAATGATATCTCAGACAAGAGTTTGATCTCCAAAATATGTAAAGAACTCACATGACTCCACTCTAGGAAGGCAAACAACCCAATTAAAAAGTGGGCAAAGAACCTGAACAGACACTTCTCTAAGGAGGACATATAGTGGGCCCTGAGACATATGAAAGGATGCTCAGCATCACTAGCCATCAGAGAAGTGCAAATTAAAACTACAGTGAGATACCACTTCACATGGGTCAGAATGGCCATCATAAACAAATCAACAAGTGCTGGTGAGAATGTGGAGAAAAGGGAACCCTAGTGCACTATTGGTGGGAATGCAGACTGGTGCAGCCACTGTAGAAAACAGTATGGAATTTCCTCCGAAAACTAAAAATGGAACTGCCTTTTGACCTGGCAGTTACACTGGGTCAAAAGAAAACACCATTTCAAAATAACTTATACACCCTTATATTCATAGCAGCACAATTTACAATAGCTGTAGCATGGATGGAACTGGAGAGCATTATGTTAAGTGAAATACGCCAGGTGGTGAAAGATAAATACCATATGATTTCACCTATAAGTGGAACCTAATCAACAAAACAAACAAGCAAGTAAAATATAACCAGAGACATTGAAATTAAGAAAAACTGACAGTAACCAGAGGGGAGGTGGGGGGGGATAATGTGGAGAAAAGGGGAAAGAGTTGTCAAGGAACATGTATGAAGGACACATGGTGTGTGGTGACCCTTCAAGGCCGGGCACGTCCATGGTATTTGTGCAGATAGAATAATATTCGCAGAGCAGTTGGGATGTCTGGCATGCCTTTATTCACAGGTGGGAGAGCCATGCACACTGCAAGCTACATGTCTATCTGCATGTCTTTGCGTAGCACATGTTATAGGCCTGGACATGTCCCATTGTGGCACCCGTCATGGCACCTGTCCACTTGTGTGTCTCTCTTCACGGCACCCAGCAGGGAGTCCCTACCTGTTTAATTACTAGAGGTGAACAAAGCCAGAAAACTGCCAGAACATTACATAACATAACATAATTCTACCCATGCGAGCCCATGTCATGTTATGGGAACTGTTTCTCGGTCCCAGTCTCAATGCTATGAGGACACTGGTTATCAGGCCCCTCCAAGGCTATGGGAACATTGCTTCCCTTGGTTACCCAGACACCTGGGTGAGGAAGCCAGACTGCCTCCACTTACCCTATACATGGACACATCAAAAGGGGGTAGGATTGAGGGTGGGAGGTGGGGATGGCTGGGGTGGGGGGAAGGGTGAGGGGAAAATGGAGACAACTGTACTTGAGTGACAATAAAAAAAATAAGAGA
>VMDR010038272.1:0-10016 GCA_007922815.1 Macrotus californicus | reverse complement strand
AAGTTTTAACTTGCCTCCTCTAATCTTATCTGTAAGGTTACAGTTCATGTTGTCATTGGCCAGGGATTTCCTTAGATGAACACATCTGTTTAGATACATGAACCCATCATTCCGACCTGATACTTTTGTTGCCAGATGAGCTGCGCCCACTTTTCTTCCCCTACTTTTTGTAGCAGGTCTGAACAGAAAGTGTTGCTGCTGTGTGTGGGCCTTTGGGCAGGAATGCAGGGTTTGCAAACCCTACCAAACGTAAGTTATGGAAGGGACCGTGGAGAGTACTGACTCGGATATTGCCATTTTATGTCCTGAAACCCTCGAGTATGACATTCACAAGACTTCCATCACAGTTGTCAAAGACTGGTTGTCAAGCAGCCACACAGCCCCCAGGCAGAAGCGTGACGACTAACACTAGGGCAGCTGTGAGGCTGGCTTGTCCCTTTGCAGAGATTTGGTTGGTCAGGCTACAATAGGCCAAATGGCTTTGGAAAGTTTATTACTGACAGGTTAGTTAAACTTATTAATTTACTGTTTATTCCCCAATTAGAACATGAGTTCCTTAAAAATTGAGATGTAGCCCGAGCCCCTGAATCAGTTTATTAACAGCCATATCTCCAAAGTCTTATGAAATTGTGATCTCTGGATTGTGCCTATTGTGATGGTTGACTTTATGGTGTCCTGACATTTGGTCGAACATTATTTTAGGTGTGTTGTAAGGGTATTTCTGGATGAGATTAACAATTGGATTTGTAGACTGAGCAAAGTAAATTGCCCTCTCTAATATGGATGGGTCTCATTCAATTAATGGAAGACACAGCCCAAACAAAAAGTCTGAATGAGAGGGAACATCTGTCTGACAGAGACAAGTATGACTTTGTTAATTTTCCTGCTTTCAGACTTGAGCCACAAAGCTGGTTTTTCTTGGGTTTTTGAGCCTGCTTGTTTTAAGACTGAAATTCACACCATTGGCTGTCCTGGGTCTCCAGTTTGTCAAATGCAGCATTAGGATGTCTCGACCTCCACAACTCGATGAGCCAATGCCTTAAAATAAGTCTCTTTACCTGTATATCGGTTCTGTTTCTCTGGGGAACCATAGTTAATACACCTATATGTCACTTTTAAAAAAATATTATAAGTACAGTACAGGGACTTTGACACATGAGAGCAAATACCCATCCAAAGGATATAGGCACACCCAGTCCCTTTGATTCTTGACCAGCAGGCTTGTAGGGTGGTTAGAGCACACACAGTTCCATGATAATCTCCAAATCTGATCTTCAGGCAAAATATACATGTCTTAAATATTTGCTAAGATTTTTAAAAACTTTGTGCCAAAGACATATTTAGCATATTGATCATATGCTTATGATTTTGGTAATTATTTGCTTCAAACTAAAGTCCAATTTTTATATTCAGATTCTTCTCGATGATTCAAGAAATATGGGTTCCTTCTAGATTTCCCTTATTGCTTACGATAGGGGCCAAGGAAAGCTTGAAAGGTAAGCTCTATTGGCTGCTCTGGCAACACAGAAAAGTCTGATGTGGCAGAAAAGCAATGAGATGAGGTGTCAATAATTGGTCGTAATATATCATACCTTAGGGACCAGGTACAGCCTAGGAAGAGATCATAAAGTTTCCCTGTTGGCAGTGAGAACGGCACCAGGTATTAGACCAGGAGAGTCAGACCAGATCTTGGTTCAGCAATCTTAGTACTTGGGTTTCAGCTAAGAAAGAATTCAGGGGCAAGACTCAAATTATGAGAAAGTTTATTTAGAAAATCACAGAGGTAGAAGAAATTAACTGTAGAATAAATGTGCTCAGGAAACAAGTTACAGAGGCAAAGGAAGGGCCCTTGGAGCTTAAGAGAGAGGGGCAAGGAAAACGCACCTGGGAGGAAGGGAGTGGGGAAAGGCAAGTATGCACTGGGTCCCCTGTCTTGGGCTGTTTATCTGGAGGCCCCAGGGGATGACTCCAATAGAATACTCATTAGCTTTTCAGGTGGATCTTTTCAGGGTCATGGTCTCTACTGATTGGTTGACCCTAGGGCAAGGGGTCATTAGTCACTCTAACTAGTTGTGATGACAGCAAGGGCATCACTTATCTGGTTTTGCTATTTTTCTGGGCCTGGAGCTGAAGCACAACTGAGGCCTATATGTATCTGATGCTGGTCAGAACCTCACTGTCCTGGGAGCTTAATGCTTAAGGGAATGGTTGTGCATGGGCTCACTTGGTACTCACATGAGGCTATTCTTCAGCCCCTTGTTCCTACTCCAAGGGCATCTACCCCATGACTAGGGACATGCCAGGGGAAGAAAAGTTAGGGGAGAGTCCAAATCAGTGATATGAAAGGTCAAGAGGTCTAAGCCACATGATTGGGCTATGCTCATGGGGGAATGTTTACCCTGTGGGTGAGGTCCTTGTTTTCCCCGTTTTGCCCATTACTAGGCACCCAGGGCTTTCAACCTGGTGACCCTCTGTACCTGGCACATTGTCCTTGCTCAGCTCACGTCTGTCTAATTGCCTACCACATTCCCAGTGTACTGGAGACCTCTTTTTGTATCTCAGGAATGACTCTCCTTGCCTTCTACTTTTGATCAAGTCATCAGAAACAGTATCCCTAGGATGCAAAGATGTTTGTTTTCCAGGGGTCTAAAGTTCACATACCAAAATTTTGAAAAATGGTGAGAGTGTGTAAGAGGCTAGTTAAAGCAGATAGGTCACAGGAAAGTAAAGTCTTCAGGGAGTTATTTGCATTTCACAAGTAGGGAATTTAGTTTGTAAAACTTTCAAACAGTACCTGAGATGTTACTAAAATAGAAAAAAGAAAGAGGAGGTGAATCAAAGGCAGGCATTTCAACCCATTATTATTTAAATTAAAAATGTACCCTCTCATTGACTCCCATGTGCCTTTCCCTCCACAAATCCACGTGACTCAGTGTTGCTAGGCTCTGAGACAGGGGAGTTTCCTTTCATTTCCTCTTTTCAGCACTGAAATGTTCCTGCTTCTGACACCTCTCTTGCTGGGCAAAAAGAAAAGGAGCGTTACAGAAAAAGGTAACAATGTTACAGGGAAAATGCTATTACCTTTCTCATCAGAGTTTCCTGCGTGCCACACACCCAGTTATTGGTTCTTTTGTAGGTATTTTAATGATCAGTTTTCCATCATAAAATCTCCCATTTGCTTTTCTACTTTCTAGCTGGCTGCTTACAGCTCCTCAGCAGGGCCTGACACCTTCTGTGAAACTTCCATAATTTCTTTTAATAGGATCATTCACGACTCATTATATCATTGCAAACAAGACTAAATTTTCCTGAAGAGTCACCCAATAATCCCGCAAGGTCATAAATTAGTGTGCAATTGTCGAATGAATGATGAAGTTAAATAGAAAGGGCAAGTAACTGGTAGATTTTAAAACACAAATACTATCAATACCTCACAACCAATACGACATTAACATTTTATATAACATATGACATTTTGTTTGGTGTTTATTTTTTTATCTAGCTAATTTTGTCAAATTTAGTGATTGAAAAAATTACACATGACACTATAACATTAGTTAGGCAAAAAGCTTTGAGTCTGTATTGGAATGTTACACACCCACTAGGCCATGCTTTTCCACGGACATATTTGAGAGCTGCCATCTGGCCAAACATGATGGTGGCTATGTTAGGAGTAAACCCTACTTCCAAGTTCAACATACAATTTGCTAACTAAAAGAATGCTCAGCGATTGCTGATAGCGATTAAAAATCATGATTCAACAAATCAGTTCTACTCCAACACTCAGAAAAATGGTTACGAAAAGGAAGAATGGTATGATAAATTAAGCTTGTGTATATATAAAATGAATTACAAATTCTGGGCTCAAAACATTAGGCCAATATTAGTCTTTTTAAAGCTCTGCGAAGATAAAACATATTTGGGTCCTGGGAATTAAAAATGACCGCCGTTTTTCACCATCTTCACTATTTCTTAGAAAACTCGCTCTGAAGCTCCATAAACCTTTGAACAAAGGTACACCAATCAGATTTTTTCCCTAGGAAATAAAACTCAAGACAATAACTTGGATCTGTCAAACTCTGATAAACATTGGATCCATAAACTCATAAAGTCTAGAGACAAATGTCTACCTCACAAAATCCCAAACAATATATAAGAGGAACTGCCAGAAAACCGAGGACTTGTACCTTATAGAAAAATATAGGTGCTCTGCTGAAGGAATAGAGAAACCTCAGAAAAGGGAAAGGGACTGAGAGACTTTGTTGCGTGCTTTTCTAGTTTCTGTGAAATCTCAGAAATTTTTGCTAGGTTTGATATCCTTAAACTGTGCCCCTTTTCTTAGGTAAGTTTGAGTGTATTTCTTGCAGGTATTATATTCTGTGACATATCAAAAGATAGTGAAAAGAGGGGATTGAAAATTAAAGAATTAGAAAGGCAGTCTTCGGAGATTTTATGTGAAGGAATAATAAAATGAATTTCATAAAGGGACTAGTATTACAAAGTCCCATTCAGTATGACCGCACCGAAGTTGGCTGCTTTGAATAGGTTCTGGTAACTGAACAGTCTGAAATTCATGATCCATATATAATCGTTTGAAATGAAATGTTATTTTGAAATCATTAAAAAGTTTGAATATTCTGTACTTTGGTGCTTGTTCTAAGAAAATTCCATAAAGTTATACCTTTTTTTTTAGTGAGAAAAATGATCTTTTTATTTTGGCCTTTTAATGTGGTATATTTTGTTTATTTCACTGAGTTAGAATATTTGTGGAGTAAAGTAATGTTAAAATACTTGGTATTTGAGGCCTATATTAAACACTCATAGGACATCTTAAAGTTTTCTAATGAAACCTACACATCTGGATGTATTTTATCTGTATGTTATTAATCATTTCATGTACAGTCATGTGATTTAACACAATGTGACTGATGAAGTCTCACAGGAGCAGATGTAACTGACAACCTAAATTGATGTTTTATGAAAATGTACTCTGGATATGCCTGAAAAGATGTCTTTGATATGGCACCAGGCATGAGCATGCTAACTTTGTAACTTTGACTTAAAAGGTTAAAAGTTTCAACTATATCTCTAGAGAAGGGAAGATCTCAAAATAACAAGAATGGTTTAATTTTTTCCTCTATAAAACCAGTCATTTGAATTCACCTGTTCTTAATGAATTCTTAGCACTTACTACTCCTTTTCCCCCATCCTATTACTTATATGATAACTTAGATAATCTATATCTCAAATTTATAAAAATAAATTAGTATTCTAGTTGATCTTCTGATTCTGGCATATTTCCTATCTTACATACTTCATATAACAAAACATTCAGTAATACCCTGATTATACTTTCCATCTCAAAACCTACAGAGAGGTTATTTTCCTGAATAAGAAAAATTGAAACAATCGTCTTGAGAAGACATGTACATAACCCAGCAGATGGCAAGGATGAGGGCAGGTATATTCTATGTATATTTTGAAACTAAAGGAAGCCGTGATTATATGACAGATATTTAGGTGCTATTTCAGGAAGGTAGATATCACTAAACAAAGGGATTTTCTTTTGCTCTCTTGAGGATCTCCAGGGATTTGGATAAGAAAGCTTAGGCCTGGATATGAGTTTGGGAATTGAGAGAATTGGACTGCTCTCTCTGTTACATTTGGAGGAGGTCAAAGTTCAAAAAACACCTCAAGAGACAAGGCCTGAGGCTAAGTCTGGATACATAGCAGGGGACTGTAATTTGAAGCACAAAAACAAAAGACAGGGTATAAAATTAATAGTGAGCATATAAAAAATGTTTATATACCCATACGTGTTTCTGTGGAATGGTTCACTTTTTTCCCACTGTGTAAGGTAACAACATGTAGTGTCTGTTTTTGGACTGTCACAAATCACTCACCCATTCTGCTCCTGATGGATGTTTGGGCTTTTCCAGTTGAAAATTACTATTAGTAAAACTGCTATGAACATTCTTGTACACGTATTTTCATTGACATTAATACTCACAATTTTAAAAGATGTATTTTGGAATAGACATGTAGGTGTTAGGAGATATGTTTAGCAACTTGCCTGTCACTAACAATGTAAGAGTGTCACATCTGCTCCACACCCTCATCACCACTTAGTGACTCAGTGACCTTTCGAACTCGCCCTTGTGGCGGTTGCACTTCTGCTGTGAATGATGACATGTAACTCTTTCTGTTTCTTTATTGGCCATTTTGAAACCCACATTTGTGAAGTGCCTGTTCAGGTCTTTTGTCTATTTTTAATAGGGTCGATTGTGCTTTCAAAAAAATAATTTTGTTAGATTTCTCATATTTTTTTTGGATATGAGCTCTTTTTCAGGTACGTGTACTGCTAGTACCTTTTCACAGTTATAATTTACATTTATCTTAACTGCCTTAACGGTAACTTTTGATGCTTGATTTTATCGAAGGCTACTTAATCGCCTTTCTTTTCTTATTGACTTTTGCGTCGTTTAAAAACTCTGTAACAAATCATGAAGGTTTTCTCATGTGCATTTATTTAAAAGTTTCCTCTCTTACCTCTTAGAGTTGGATCTCTGAGCCAGATCAAATTGATTTTATTTGTTATGCAAAGTAGGAGATTGACAATTGGCCCAGCACCAATTTTGGGAAAATTCTAGGAATTTTGAATTTCCATATAAAACATAAAGTCAGCTGGTCAATTTACACACATACACAAAGGTTAAATTTTGACTGATATTGCATAGAATCAATGGAGTTATTTGGGTAGAAATAATGTCTTAAGAATATAAACTTTTTTAAAGAAAAAACATGATTGATTCCTGTTTTTATGTAGGTAGGTCATCATTTATTTCTCATGTTAATGTGAAAGTGTGCACATCTTTCATCGTTGGTAGATATTAAATACTTTTGGCTCTATTATACATTATTATTTTAAGATTAACTTTCTAATTTTAGTTGCTATTTTACAGAAATGCACTTAAAAATGTTGATCTTGTATCCAGAAACACAGCAAAATTTACTTTTAATAGCTCAGTGTTTTTGATTCTCTTGAATTTTTCACACACAAAATCATATCATCTACAAATAGAGAACATTTTTTTACATGTGTAGAGAAAATCATATATTTTTTTACTTTAGAAAATCACATTAAATGACTTTCATAGTGTAAATAATTTTCATTCCTAGAATAAATGTGGATATTTTATGCTATAACTTCTTTCAGTTTATTAACAGTTTGCTGATATTTGTGTCAAGGCTCATGAGAGGCATATGTTCTTATTTTCCTTTCTGTCAATATCTACTTAAGGTTTTGGTATCAAATTTATACTGGTCTCACAATTGATGTCACTTTTGGTATACTTTGGAACATTTTCTGCAACATTTTTTAAAAAATACATTTTATTAATTATGCTATTACAGTTGTCCCATTTTCTCCCCTTTATTCCCTTCTGCCCTGCACCCCCCTCCCACCCTCATTCCCCCTCTTTAGTTCATGTTCATGGATCATAAATATAGATTCTTTGGCTTCTACATTTCCTATACTATTCTTAATCTCCCCCTCTCTATCTTCTACCTACCATTTATGCTTCTTATTCCCTGTACCTTTTCCCCCTCTCTCCCCACCCACTCCCCTGATGATAACCCTCCGTGTGATCTCCATTTCTGTGATTCTCTTCCTGTTCTAGTTTGCTTAGTTTGTTTTTGTTTTTGTTTTAGGTTCAGTTATCAATAACTGTGAGTTTGTTGTCATTTTACTGTTCCTATTTTTTATCTTTCTTAGATAAGTCCCTTTAACATTTCATATAATAAGGACTTGGTGATGATGAACTCCTTGAACTTGACCTTATCTGAGAAGCACTTTATCTGCCCTTCCATTCTAAATGATAGCTTTGCCGGATAGAGTAGTCTTGGATGTAGGTCCTTGCCTTTCATGACTTGGAATACTTCTTTCCAGCCCCTTCTTGCCTGCAAGGTTATTTTTGAGAAATCAGCTGACAGTCTGATGGGCACTCCTTTGTAGGTTACTGTCTCCTTTTCTCTTGCTGCTTTTAAGATTCCCTCTTTATCTTTTATCTTGAGTAATGTAATTATGATGTGCCTTGGTGTGTTCCTCCTTGGATCCAACTTGTTTGGGACTCTCTAAGGTTCCTGGACTCCCTGGAAGTCTCTTTCCTTTGCCAGATTGGGGAAGTTCTCTTTCGTTATTTGTTCAAATAAGTTTTCAATTTCTTGCTCTTTCTCTTCTCCATCTGGCACCCCTATGATTCGGAAGTTGGAACGTGTCAAGATGTCCTGGATGTTCCTAAGCCTCTCCTCATTTTTCTAAATTCTTGTTTCTTCATTGTGTTCTGGTCGAATGGTTTTTTCTTTCATCTGGTCCACACTGTTGATTTGAGTCCCGGTTTCCTTCCCATCACTGTCGGTTCCCTGTACATTTTCCTTTATTTCACTTAGCATAGCTTTCATTTGTTCATCTAATTTGTGACCATAATCAACCAATTCTGTGAGCATCCTGATTACCAGTGTTTTGAACTGTGCATCTGATAGGTTGGCTATCTCTTCATCACTTAGTTGTATTTTTTCTAGAGCTTTGATCTGTTCTTCCATTTGGGCCATTGTTTTTTGTCTTGGTGTGCCTGTTATGTAGTAAGGGGCGAAGCCTTGGGTGTTCACCAGGGCAGGGCAACTCACGTCGCTGCGTTGTGACACTGTTTGTGGGGGAGGGGTCTGAGAGGGAATAATGTCGCTTGCTCCACTCTCTGCTGGTTTTCGGTCACTTCCCCCGCTGCCCACAGTCAAATTGGGCCCTTCTGATGCTGATTCCCGGGTGGGTGGGCTTGTGTACGCTCTAGGACCCTGTGGGTCTCTCTGTCGAGCTCTCCTGTGAGGCTGGGAGTCTCTCCGGCTGCCGCTGCCTCAACCCCCACAGGTGTTTTCAATCAGAGGTTTGAGGCTTTATTTACCCGCACTGAAACTCTGGGTTGCGAGGTATGTCTTGCTCCCCAGTTATTCCTCCCAGTTTATCCGCACGTGGGGTGTGGGACCGCCCAGTCCACCAACCGCTGCCTTGCACGCCCCAGTCTTCCAGCCACTGCCTTACCTCCAGTCCTCTCCACCCGGCTGCCCGACTCTGCCCCTCCCTTTACTCCATAAAGGTCTGGGTGAGTGTTTGATCTTTAACTCCTTGGTTGTTGTACTTCCATACAGTTCGATTTTCTGTCAGTTCTGGTTGTTTTTTGTTTTTCAATTTGTTGTCCTTTTCATTGTGAGAGGAGGCACAGTGTGTCTACCTATACCACCATCTTGGCTGGAAGTCTGAAACATTTTATTAATTTATTCTTTGGTTCTAAATGAATTCCTTACTGAAGCCATCATGTCTTGAGATTTTCTTTTTGTGAAGATTTTTAATTATGGATTTGTTGTTTTACAAAATATGTATTTATTTATATTTTCTACTTCTTCATGTGACTGTTCTCTTAAATTATGTTTCTATTGACTATATCCATTTTATGTAAATTTTCAATTTGTATGTTTCTCTTTTGTATAACTAGATTTGTTAGGGCATTATACATTTTGATTTGTTTCAGAACTAACATGGCTTTGTTGGTTTCTCCACTTTAACTTAGTTTGTTCCATTATTTGTTGTTATTATTACTTTATTTATGGCCTCCTATTCATTTTGTGTTTAACTTTATTTACTTTTCAAGCTCTCTGAATTGGAAGTTTAGATTACTCACTTTACACATTTCTTGTTTGCTGATGTATGCACTGAAAGCTATGAATTCCCACTTAGCACTCCTGCAACTACATTTTCCAAATTTTGACATACCACATTTTTATTTTTTCAGCTATTCAGTATTTTCTAATATCTATTCTGATTTTCTTCAAAAATGGATTATATAGAGGAATGTTGCTTAATTCTTGAACACTTTCTAGCAATTTTCTGTAATTTAGTTGTTTTTTTAAAAAAAATTTATTATATTTTTTCCATTGCCGTTTAGTCCCCATATACCCAACCCCCC
>VMDR010038271.1:0-10019 GCA_007922815.1 Macrotus californicus | reverse complement strand
CTGGGTTGGGTAAGATAAAGCAAGTGGGAAAAGAGAAAACACTGGTGTCAAAAATAAGAGGTATAGTTTCTGGTCTGCTTCTGAGACTCACTAGGCTTGTTATCATGGGAAATCGTTTTACTTCTTCAGACTATCTATAAAGTTGATGACTGTGGTTGGAGGAGAGCCTGTGTAGATTCTGTGGTTGTTCTGCTCAGCTTTATAAACACTTTTCCTTGTGATAAGATTTGATAGCTTAGATCTTGCCTTCACTCATGTAAAAATGGATTATTCTAGACATTTGAAAATCTGGACAGTTGAGGTTGTGTAATCTATTTCTGAAATACAAAATTCAACATAAATCAAATATTTCTTTAGGGAGAAAGAGTAGGGGGCTAGGCAGCAAAGAGAAGGGTACATAGGCAGTTTGGTTATTTTAAATCACTTCTTTGCTCCTCACATGCTAATAGGATTTACTCTCAAAGCACTGTTTGGGAAATGGTAGGCTGGATTCAAGTTTCAACTGGAAGGCAGTCAATGGTTCCCATATTTTTCATGTTCTTTCACTTGGGTTTCTTTATGTTAAAGAAGAATGCTTCCCAGAAATAGCCACATTTCTTGATGTTGCTAGGATATAAATTCAGGCCCCACAGCATTTAATATATACCATGGGATGGAGGAAAATAGGAGATCCCCACCCTGATTTCCATTAAAGGGAAAACTCTGACCCAAAATAATTTAATTAAGTCTAGCTCACTTCCCACATTAATAAACTGAACAGCCATTAAAAGCTAATGTCAACTTGTTTTAGGATTCTGGCAGGTCCTGCCAGATAAAGCAAGAAAACGAATTTATTCCACAGTGATGAGGACCCAGCAGCACATAGGACAGGACAGGCTCCTGGCTTAATGAGGCAATTGAGTCTTTTCTTAACAGGGGTTCAAACTGTACTGATTCCCAAGTGTAGATTGTTCTTCAGGAATGTACTATCATGGGCCAACTAGCAAACAACCAACTGTGTCTGTAGCTCCTTTCAATAGACATAATGAAAAGGAAGTTGGAGGACCTGGCCAGGTAGCTCAGTTGGTTAGAGCATCATCCCAATATGCCAAGGTTTGGGGTTCAATCTCTAGTGAGGGCACATACAAAAATCAACCAATGAATAAGTGGAATAACAAATCAATGTTTTTCTCTCTCTCTCTCCCTCTCTCTCTCTCTCTCCCTCTGTCTCATCAATTTTTTAAAAAAGAAAAGAAAGAAAAGGAAACTAGAGTTGACAAAGTTGACTTCACCACTGCACACAAACTGAAGCTTATACTGGCCAGTTCTTCCTCCACTTTAGCATGGGCTCTGCTAAGAGTGATGAGTGTCACTCATCCAGTGGGCTGAAGTCTAAACTTAATCATAACTTAGAACATGGCCTGCTGGCCAGAGAAAGAATATAAAGAAGGTAATAATTAGAGCTTTGTCAAGGAAAGATATGGAGTTTCAGAAAGAAATGATTAGAGCAGGGGATAGGTAATCCTAAATATAAAGACCAAGGTAGAGAGTGGAAGGAAAGATTCAGAGGGAATTCTCACCCTCCTCCCAAACCATGATGGCTAGGGGCCTATAATAGGCTAAATAATGGTCCATGAAAGAGACCCGAGTCCTAATCCCTGAAACCTATAAATTACCTCATATTACCTCAAAGAGACTGTATAGATGCTTACAGATGCTTGCAGGTGTGGTTAGTTAAGGATTTTAAGGTGGTGAAATCACCTGGATTATCAATATGGGTTCTAAATGTCCATACAAGTGCCCTTATAAGAGAAAGGTAAAGGGAGATTCGACAACAGAAGTGGAGAAGGCAATGTGACTACAGAAGCGGAGTAGAGAATGATGACAAGCCAAAGAATGTCAGCATCCACCAGAAGCTTTGGAAACACAAGAAAATGGACTCTACCCCTGGAGCCTCCAGAAGAACCAGCCTGAACAACACCTTGACTTTAGTCCAGTGAAACTGATTTCAAACTTGTGGGCTCTAGAACTGCAAAAGAATAAATATATATTGTGTTAAACCACCAAGTTTGTGATAATCTGTTACAGCAGCTTTAGCAAATCAATACAGGGACAACATGAATTAGAAAGAAGAGATGTGCAGGCTGCCTAGAGAAGGCTTTAGGAGGAGAAAAAGAGGAAAGAGCTGTTTCAAGACCTGCCTCCAGGCATGTGAGAGGCACTGACAATGAGGAAAAAGGCTTTTTTTTTTTAAATGAAGTTTTGCTATGCTTTGCAAATGAAACCCATCCCCATTTTGGTATGTTCTCAAAAGACTGGGAAAAGATATATTTCTGTTACAATTTATTTCTGATTGAAAGTCATTTCTTGCCATGTAACTCTGAGTCCTCTCTTGTGAAGAATGTGAATTTAACAAAGAAAAAGATATAACAAAGTAGAGATTTTGATTCATTGGAATTCAAGTTGATACTCCTAAACAAGGAGGTCAGATCCTAGGAGGATTTTATGTCACAGAAGGGAAATGAAGCATATTTGAGTGTGATTCAGTCAGAGCCTCTACAGAAATAACTAATAACCTAAAGGTTAAGTGAAGAGGGGAATGCCGGAATTGTTTCCAAAGGTAGATGGAATCAAGGAACAAACAAGAGAGGATGAAGCCCCAGGGGCTCAAATGGTGCGAAACCACTGTTCCCGCTATGTGGAAATAGAAGAAGGGGCCTACAGTGTCTAAGTTGGAGTCCCCCCAAAACAGAGGTTGAGACAAACAGTCTATGTGAGAAGTGAATGAAACACCAATATGAACATAAGCAAAAGCAACACCAACAGAGAAGTGAAAAGAAACACCAACAGAGAAGTAAGAAAGAGAAACAGTTTATGTGGGAAGTGAAAGAAACACCAGTAGGGAAGTAAGAGACATGAGAAGGAATGGCTGTATCAAACCAAATCACTACAGGCAATTGGAACTTAACATGGACCATAAGGTTAGCCACCCCAGGCCAAGGGAGCCACAGTGGCCTGAGCTAGGGATGGAGAAACCACCAGCCTTAGGTGTTAGAGCTCAGAGTGGGAAGGGCATTCACGGGGTGGGAGAGCCCAACATGGAGAGTAGGAGTCCAAGCTGGCCAATTCCAGGATGGTGTGTACTGGATTAAAGATGAAACTAGAAAAGTTGGCTTTCATGCTGCCTGCCACTACCACAATCAATAAGTAGAGACAAGGAGTGAATATTTACAGGTGCTTTATTCAGACCCTGGCCATCTGAGAAAATGACGGCTTATGTACCCTCAAAAACCATCTTAATACCTCATCTTATCAAGCCAACCATTTTTGTAGGGAGAAAGAAAGGTACATAAGGGGTTTGGAAAGAGGTTAATCAGGTAAGAGTTGCAGTCCTGTGGCAATTTTCCTAGGATTTCTTTATCTGCTGATCAACAGTTTTTCCGCCTGAGTCACAGACTTCCCTCCCTGAAACACAATGGCTCAGATGCCATCTCTGTCGCTTGCAGATCCCTGGGGCACACAGGTTGAATTGCCGTTCCTGGAACAACAGCTTTCCACTTAAGCCTATCAACTATGACTGACACTAAAATTTAATTCTTGAGTTCCCCTATCAAAGAGTAGGAGCCCATGCAGGGAGAGGGAGCTACCACATCGGGGAGGGGGCACTACCAAGATGGGAAGTTGGTGAAATAATGGCGGAGTGATCAAATATGTAAACATACCAAGGATGCAGAGAGTCAGGTGTCTCACTGTCATAACAGGGACACATAATAGAAAGGAATAAATCTAGGATGGACCCTGTAGTATTGTATTGGAATTAAGCGCAAGAGTATAAATTTATATAGATAGGTACAGATACAAATATAGATGTTAATGTGTGTATGTGTGCATATATGTGTGTGTTATATATACACACATTTACATCTATACTTACATGCATTTTATATTTACACGTATATTGGTATACACATGTATGAGTATCTACACATATTTACATCTATATTTACATATGCATAATATACATGTATACATACCCATAAGGATACATATGCACACATATTTACATCTATATTTGTGTGTGTGTGTGTATGTGTAGCCCAGGTCTGTTCACTGAGGGGCCTGGAAGCCAGGAAATCCCAATAGTAATAAGCATAACTAATGCTTAGATCTTGGCTGCTAAAAATCATTGCCCACTCAAAAGATACCAGGGCTCTTCGGAGAAACTGCGGATTTCCAGCACTGTGATAGGGAAAATATGAGCTGAGTCTGGAATGCTTTGTTCTTCCAGAAAGCAAGGAAGTGTTGAAAGAATGATGGGGACTTGTTAGACAAACACAAGAGCTAGTTTGAATAGTCTCCCACTAGCCAAGAATGGGACAATTTAAGGATAAAAATAAAATAATGATAGTGACACATGTTTACTCATTGGACAAATTAGGAAACCATATAGATAAAAATGGCCAAATGAATAAATGGAAACTTTGATGAGGAACAGAAGAGGTACAAAATTTCAAAGTACCTCGGCATTAAGTATTAACTATAAAGAGGAAAGAGTACCTAGAGTGGAGAACTGGACAGACAACACCTTAGTTAAGTGACCAAAATCAACATTGTAAGTAATGTAACAAATTGAGATTGTGGGCCACCTGATAGGATGCACTTGAAAGAATGTGGCATCACTTCTTTGGTTTTTTTCTTTTTTCTTGGTTTGGCCAAAGATCAGTAACTTGATTTTAATTATGAAGAAACATCCAAATGACTCAAATCAAGGAACATTCTACAAAATGACAGTTTGTAATCTTCAAAACAGCCAAAGCCGTGACAATATAGACTGAGGAACTGTCCACAGTGAAGGACACGATAGAGAGGTGAAAACTAAATGCAAGAGAAGATTCTGAATAGAATCTTCTGCTATAAAATATATTACAAGGACACCTGGCAAAATGTGAACGCAGTTTGAGGATCAGATTATTAGCAATGTATCAGTGTTAACTTTCTGACATTGGTGGATTATGGTTATGGAGGAGACTGTTCTTGCTAATAAGAAATACACACTATTCAGAGGTGATAGGGCATTAAGTCAGAAAACTTACTCAGGAAAAGAATAATTGTTTTGCTATACTTCCAACTTTTTCACAAGTATGTTGTTGTTTCAAACTTTTAAAAAACATAGAAAGGAAAGGAGGGAGGGAGGGAGAAAGAAAGAAAATGGAAAGAGTGACTATTCTAAGCAATAGAACTATCTTCAAGAACAATGACAAATTTGCTAACGCAGTCATTTTCCTTCCCCAAGAAAACACTGAGAGGTCTTTTTAGTGGCTGCATATCAAATGTTTATTCTTTAGCTTCCTACTACTACTAAAATCC
The DNA here is from genome assembly GCA_007922815.1 of Macrotus californicus. Taxonomy (NCBI): domain Eukaryota; kingdom Metazoa; phylum Chordata; class Mammalia; order Chiroptera; family Phyllostomidae; genus Macrotus; species Macrotus californicus. The sequence goes on along the minus strand of VMDR010038271.1, from coordinate 4,673 downwards.
AGTTCATAGGTAGCTCCTCTTAAAACCAGTTTTTATTTCATAGAAATTGTATCTTTCAATAATTCACTTTGAAATGTCCCATGCTGGAGATGAGGATGCTTCAGGGCATGGTCTGGACAACCAGATCTCCTCCCAGCCCGATCCTCCACACAGAAAGCTGCAAATAACTTAGGGAACACCTCTGCAAGGCCAGCCAGGTTGTTCAAGTCAGCTGAAAGGAGAACACCATACTTGATTCAAATTACAAATCCAGTATTGTACTGTACATATCCAGCATTACACATTCTTAAAATAATATAAGCATGCATAATGACAAATCAGGTCTCTTTTAAAAAGTAAACTATAAGCAGGCAATTACAAATTATAAAACTACTAAATGATCCCATTTCACCTGAAGTTAAAAATATTGTTGAGTTGTCATCCTGTTCTCTATCTATGAATCTGTCTCTATTTTGCTGTCGCAGAAAGGGAGGTTGGGAGTGGTGGGATCAAGCAAAAAAGAAGAAAAACTCCTGGACACGGACAACAGTGTGGTTGATTGCAGGGGTGGGGGGTAGATGTGGGACAGGGTATTAGGGTGATCAATGGTAATGGGAAAAATACAATGAAAGTAAACTATTAAAATATTGAATAGGCATCGTTTCAGAAGTCTTTGGCAAGCACACAGGAAATAGAGAAAATATCTAGGCTAAGAATAATCACAATACATGTATTTAAGAATCTTTCTAATCAAATTGTATTCAAAAGAGGACTATCTTAAAAGGCCAGGTCAGTTTCCAGGCTGAATAGTTTCTAGGAGAAGCAGTCACGCAGAAGTTCTCTGACATGTCTCTGCTTCTTCAAAGATCCTGGTGGTACAAATGCAGGCTGACCCACTCTGGTCCCCAGGGCGACTTTGGCCTTGGGGGGCAAGAATACCTGGTTGTCTCTAGGTCAGGGGAGTCTCTCAACCCTGCTCCAGGTTAATAGAGGTTATTTCAACCTGTCAAGCCCAGAGACAGCACAACTGTAGTTTGGCAGTGACCTCCAGAAACTGTAGTTTTCATGCTGAATAGGTCATTGGCTCTCCCCCAGGACAATGCTTGACAGCTATAGAAGGTTTTATTTGTAACTGTAATATGATCTACAAAAATAGCCTAGCTTGTAATTAATAGCACCTTTAAAACATAGATAATCACAGAAAACAGGATCATAAAGTGAAGTCACTTTTCATTCTGGTCAGTGTTTCCTACAACTAATACCAACAAGTCCGGAAAGTACACCATTTTAACTGAATTTTGGGGGAGAGATGTTTTTGGGGAGCAAAAAATATACTTGTAGGAAGAACATAGGTCAACTATATTTATTAGGCTGTGACTATATATAATATATTAATATATATTATATATATATATGTATTTTATTGAACAGTAGAGGAAAAATATAGACGTCGCTCCCTACTCTGAGTATCTGTCAAGTAGTCATTAAGAATTATTTCCAAACAGAAAATTGAGAGTAGAAGTCACTCTTGGTGGAGTGGTGGACTGAGGTTGAGAAGTTGGAAAAGACTAGTGTGTACTCATGTATTAGTACACTACAGTCACATGTTGACACCTCAGAAATAAAATACCTACAATTTTGTAGCATCTCCTGCTACTGTCTGATTTTAAAAGGAACACGTATCCTGCAAGAAGAGGTAGTCTGTTCATGAAATGTGGACAGATGCTGGTCCTTGGCTGCCCATTCACTTTGTAGATTTGGTACCCGAGGCATATTTTTAAAATGTTTGTAGATGTGCTTGCTTACTGGCTGCTAGAAGCAGATGTGAAGACAGTGATTCCAATCCAGCGAGATCTGTTTGTTGAGCACACATGAGCCAGGCTTTCTATAAAGCTAGTTGTGAAAGGATGTTTGTTTGGATAGAACTCAACAGTACTGAGGCAGTCTTTAAAATCTCTGGTGACTGATACAGTCACTGGTCCAGATTGAACAAACACCAGTAGAAGATATTTGTAGTAAAATCAAGTCAGACTCTCCATGGTCCAGGAAATAAGGAAATCTTGCATTTCAGTAGGGGGAGATGGCCAACGTGGTTCATGCTGGGGGACTAGAGAGTCCCAAGTTACGAGTAACATCTGTAACAGAAATTTAGCATAAATTCTTTAAAAGCTCTCCATGTGCCTGTTCCCTTCAACAAGCTTTCCCCTTATCTCTGCCTCTTATAAAAACACAAACACACACACGTACACATAGGCACGCCCCATCCAGACTCTTCTTTATCCTTCAAGACCCAGCACCAGTTCCACATTTTCCATGAAGTTTTACTCGGGCCACTCTCCACTCCTATAGCAAATATCTGAACTCTACATCTTACATTAATTGAGTACTTTGGACACTATCATGTGACTCTACCCTCCATGCAAACATATCAGCTCTTCCAATGAAATTACAAACTGAAAACAAGGACTGTCTTGGGCCTTCCCTTCCTCTATCCAATACACATTACTTAGCACAGTGCTATTCACATAATCATTCAATAAATATTTGACAGAGGTGCTGAGCCAGGCTTTGCTGGGAATTGTGTTATGTGTAACCCTTTCAGAATATAGAGAAGAGAGACCCTGCCTCCCCTCAAAAGCTTACACTCTGGCCATTTTCACAATTATTTGTTTAAATCTAATTGCAAGATATATGCTGGGCTTGGTAGGTGGGACATGAAACCACCCACCTCTGGTTTCAGCCACAACTGGGGTGGACACTTCAGTGCATGTTGACTGTTCTAGTACTCTCAGTACAACAGTCCCATTGTGCATTTCTCTGCTTTTCTACCTCAGGACTTCCTCTGAACACCTGTGAGCCTGCTCATTTCAAGCTCAGGGATGAGGGAGGTCAATTGCCCTGCAGGTAACCTCAGAACAGTGGGAATGGGAGCCAGTGGATAAATGCCCCACTTATGAGAGATATCAGTATACTTCTCAGAGGTCCTGTGGCCTCTAGCTGAGATCTCAGGAATGCAACCTTCATTTACTTTTCCTCCTTACCTGTCTCACCTGCCCTTCTCTCTAACCCCTTCTTCTTGGGGTCACCTTCCACCTAAACTACTTGCACCCAAGTCTCTGTCTCAGGGTCTGCTTTCAGGGCTCCAAATCAAGGCCGACACATTATTATGAGCAAAGAGATTGAGAAAGATTTTTTTTCAATAGCAAAACTATATTCTTTGCTAGTGGCAAAGCTATGGTATTCAATCTCTGGGCAACAAAGAAGTCACTGAACACCCTGGGCATCAGTTTCTTTCATCTAAAAAATGAGGAGATGGACTAAAAAGTTCTTTTTTATACTTTAATTCTATGATTACAGATGTTTTGTGTGTTTCTTTAATATAAGTTCTGCACCACTGAGTTGTGCCAAAAATGCAATGACTTCTGTCTCACTGTATACCTCATATGATTCCAACCTCAAAAGCATAAGACTTACACATTTTCCACAATAGGTGCTTCAAACTTTCTGAATGCTCCTTAACTGAATAACAATCAAGTTGACAAAACTTACTATTAATAAAAAAGGTCAAAGTCCCACCTAATTGGCCTACTGTGATATCCAAGTTCTTTAAACTTGCACATTTTAACAATATCTTCACCAATTCTTCTTTCTTCCCCTTGGTAACACCAACCCAGATCTCTCCTCCAAATCTCAGTCAAAAATCTCCATATATCTACATATCTTCCACAGTGACTCACTCAGATTTTTGCACTTACGTGATATTCAGTAAATTTCATTGTATGACTTAATGAACTTTTCAATAACGAAGTCTTAGAATCATCCAAATTTTTAAAATATCAGTTGGAAAATTGTCTTGGTACATTAATGGTTTATGAACTCATTTGGTTATTTTTAATGATATTTTACAAACTTGTTTGTTTACAGTGCACTGCAGAAAATGTAACTTCAGTTAAAATAAAAATTCAGTTTTTCATAGAAAATACCACAATTCAAACTTAGAGGCATTTCCCCTTCCTTTAAAACCGTAAATTAAAATCCCAAGCTTACTGTGAAGGATGCTCCTCCCTTCCAAACCCCTAAATGTTGCCATACCTGTGAGTCCAGGCTTCTTGGCTGTGTTCACCGCTGCCATGATCATGTACTCACTGTTAGGGTCATGCACGTTGGATGGACACTTCTGAAAGAAAAAGCAAAAACATGGTTTGTCATCTGCTCTACCCCCATCTCCATCCCTGTTTTCTGGTTTGTTTACTTGTTTTTGCTTTATTGTTTATTTGTTTATTTTTTTCTATTCTTTGTTGAAGTGGTATGTGACAAATGTAATAATGGGGCTTGGGCTCCTGGCTTCAGGCTAAGTGGGATAATAATATTGACAAGTAAATATGAATATTTCTGCTGAACTAACTTCCTCATTTTTGCCTTTATTGTCCTTTCCCCAGTACATTTAGATCATGGGCCCTATCTCACTCTCTTTCTTCTTTATCTCTCTTCTCATTCCATCCTGGCATAGATACACAAAGTGTCTGACCAATGATCACGCTGTGGATACACTTGAGTATTAGCATACTAAGTAATATACAGGATGGTATAAGTTCTTTGAGAACCTGTGTTGTAAAAGACTCAAAAGAATACTCAGCACAGAAAGATTTTTGTTGTCATTATTGTTATTGTGTTACCTTTCTGCATAGCTTTTT
>VMDR010038270.1:0-10018 GCA_007922815.1 Macrotus californicus | reverse complement strand
ATTACAAAGTAAAACTATTATAATCTTAGATTTTTTAATACAAAAGTTTATAGTGTTTACTCTTTCTACACTTGAAAAGCAGTTAGATTTTTTTTGCTTGATTGATTAAAAACCAAAATGATGAGCCCAGATTTATTTAACATTTATAATAGTGAATATTATATGCCAGGCATTGTTAAAAGTATTAACTCAATCCTCACTTTTCAGATAAGAAAACTGCCTCTCAGAGCTGTAAAATAATTTAGCTGTGAAGAGAAGTCACACAGAAAAAAAGCTATAATCAAATATGTAGTCTTATCTCATTTAGATTCTCATTTCTTCTTTACCCTCAGGTTATTTTGGAGCAAATCTAGACACTTTATTGGTCTCCACCTGACCTTGTTTGTAATTAAAAAATAATTAATATTGATATTCTTCATACCTACAAAAAGTTTAAAATAAGCTTGACTGTGACCAAAATCTTTCCTAGAATTTACAATAAACCTATAGATTGATTTGGGAAGAATGAATTTTCCAAACTATATATCTCTCAATTTACTTAAGTCTTTGATTAATTTTTTTAAGATTTTATTTATTTACCTTTAGAGAGAGGAGAAGGGAGGGATAAATAGAGGGAGAGAAATATCAGTGTGCGAGAATTACATTGATTGGTTGCCTCTTGCACACTCCCAACTGGGAGCCTGGCCCGCAACCCAGGCATGTGCCCTGCCTGGGAATTGAACTGGCAACCCTTTGCTTCGCGGTCCAGCACTCAGTCCACTGAGCCACGTTAGCCAGGGCAAGAGACACAAGTACCCGACGTCGTCTTTATCCATCAGTGGATTTTTTTTTTAATATTTTACTTATTTTATTTTTAGAAAGAGGGTAAGGGAGAGAGAAAGAGAGGGAGAGAAATATCAGTGTGTGGTTGCCTCTCGTACATCCCCCCACTGGGGACCTGGCCCGCAACACAAGCATGTGCCCTGACTGGGAATCGAACCAGCAACCCTTTGGTTCGCAGGCCCATGCTATGCCGGCCAGGGCACCATCAATGGATATTTAAGTTGTAAGTATATCTTGATTATTGTAAATAATGCTGCTATGAACATGAGGGTGCAGATATCTTTTTGAGTTAACATTTTCATTTTCTTCAGATAAATACCTTGAAGTTGAAATGCTGGATCATATGGTAGTTCTATTTTTAATATTTTTGATGACCCTGCATACCATTTTTTTGTAGTAGTTGCACCAATTTATGTTTTACCAACCATTCCCTTTTCTCCACATCCTTGCCCATATTTGTCACCTCTTATCTTTTTGATGATAGCCATGCTCACAGGTGTGAGGGGATATATTATTGTGGTTTTGACTTGCATTTTTATAATTACTAATGATATTGAGCATCTTTTACTTGTTGACTGTTTGGATATCTCCTTTGGGGAAAAAAATGTGTATTGAGGTTGTGTAGACATGACGAACTACGTGCACAAAGTCAGAAGTACAAGTCTGGGTGAGACTTGAACTCAAAATCTCAGCATAACGTGCACATATACTGCTGTGGTTTTGCCCATTTTTAAATTGGATTTTTTTGTATTGAGTTATATGATTTCCGTATGTATTTTGTGTATTAACTCCTTGTTGAATGTATAGTTTACAAATATTTTTTCCGTTGCATAGGTTGTCTTTTCACTTGGTTGATTGTTTTCTTTGTTTTTATTCTCTGCAGAAGCTTTTTAGTTTGATGTAGTCCCACTTGTTTATTTTTTATTTTGTTGCTTGTTCTTTAGGTGTCCAAAATATAATTGCCAATACCCATGTCAAGGAGCTTTTTTTCTTATGTTTTCTTCTAGGAGGTTCATTTAAGTCTTTAATCCATTTCAAGTTAATTTTTGTGATTGATCTAAGATAGCGGATGGATTGATTTTTGTGTGCTGGAACTTTGCTACCTATGAGATTGTCATCTGCAAAGGTGACAATGGTGACTTTCTTTCTTTCAAAATTGGATGCCTTTTATTTCTTTGTCTTGCTTAGTTGCTCTGGGTAAAACTCCTTGCACTATGTTAAATAGAAGCGGTGAAAATGGGCATCCTTGTCTTGTTCTTGATCTTAGAGGAAAGCTTTTCGTATTTTTTGCCCTTTAGTGTGATATTGGGTGTTTCATATGTTGCCTTTATTATGTTGAGGTCGTTTTTTCGTATTCCTATTTGTTTTTTAAATGTATTTTATTGATTATGCTATTACAGTTGTCCTGTTTTTTCCCCCTTCATTTCCTCCTGCCCTGCACCCTCCTCCTGCCCCCCTTAGTTCATGTCCATGGGTCGTACATATAAGTTCTTTGGCTTCTCCATTTCCCATACTGTTCCTAACCTCCCCTGTCTACTTTATGCCTACCATTTATGCTTCTTATTCCCTGTACCCTTTTTCCCATTCTCCCTCCTCCCCCTCTCCTCTGATAACCTTCCATGTGATCTCCATTTCTGTAATTCTGTTCCTATTGTAGTTGTTTCCTTAGTTTTTTTTTTTTTTTGGTTTAGTTGTTGATAGCTGTGAGTTTGTTGTCATTTTCGTGTTCATAATTTTTAATCTTTTTCTTAGATAAGCCCCTTTAACATTTCATGTACCGATGGCTTGGTGATGATGAACTCCTTTAGAAGCACTTTATCTGCTCTTCCCTTCTAAATGATAGCTTTGCTGGAGAGAGTATTCTTGGATGTAGGTCCTTGCCTTTCATGACTTGGAATACTTCTTTCCAGCTCCTCCTTGCCTGCAAGGTTTCTTTTGAGAAATCAGCTGATAGTCTTATGGGCACTCCTTTGTAGGTAACTGTCTCCTTTTCTTTTGCTGCTTTTAAGATTCTCTCTTTCTCTTGGCTAATGTAATTATGATGTGCCTTGGTGTGTGCTTTATTGGGTCCAACCTCTTTGGGACTTTCTGAGCTTCCTGGACTTCCTGGAAGTCTATTTTCTATACCATATTAGGGAAGTTCTCCTTCACTATTTGTTCAAATAAGTTTTCAATTTCTAGCTCTTCCTCTTCTCCTTCTGGCAGCCCTATGATTTGGATGTTGGAATATTTAAAGTTGTCCCTCAGGTTCCTATGCCTCTTCTCATTTTTTTAAATTCTTGTTTTTTCATTCTGTTCTGGTTCAATGTTTATTTTTTCCTTCTGCTCCACATCATTGATTTGGTTCCTGGTTTCCTTCTCTTCACTGTTGATTCCCTGTACATTTCTCTTCATTTCACGTTGTATAGCCTTCACTTTTTCCTCTATTTTGAGACCATACTCAGCCATTTCTGTGAGCATCCTGATTACCAGTGTTTTGAACTGTGCATCTGATAGGTTGGCTATCTCTTCATCGCTTAGTTCTATTTTTGGAGCTTTGATCTCTTCTTTTATTAGGGCTGTAGTTTTGTCTCAGTGAAGTGTTACATTGTAAGGGGCAGAGCTTTAGGTATTTGCTGGGGTGGAACAACCCATGTCGCTGTGTTGTGGTGCTGTATGTGGGGGAGGGGTCCGAGAAGGAGCAATGCACTTGCTGGACTCTCAAGCAGCTTTCATTTAGTTCCCCTGCTACCCACAATCAAATTGGACCCTTCTTATGCTGATTTTCGGGTGAGTGGATGGGTTTGTGTACATTCTAGTACCCAGTGGATCTCTCCAATGAACTCTCCTGTGAGGCTGGGAATTTCTCTCACCACTGCAATCCCCACAGGTTTTTACGCCAGAGGTTTTGAGACTATTTCCCCACGCTGGAACCCTGGGGTGTGTCGTCTATCTTGCTCTCCAGTTGTTCCTCCCGGTTTATCCACACGCAAATGTCAGATGGCCTGGTCCGCCAGCTACAGCCTTGCCCTGTGTCCTCTCTGCCCTGGCTTCCCTGCCTATCTCTGCCCTTCCTACCAGTCTGAATGAAAGTTTCTTCTTTAACTCGTTGGTTGTTGGACTTCCATTCAGTTTGATTTTCTGGCAGTTTTGTTTATTTTTTTGTTTGTAAATGTGTTGTTATCCTTCTTTTGGTTGTGCAGGGAGGCAAAGTGTATCTACCTACACCTCCATCTTGGCTAGAAGTTCTGTTCTTAATGTATTCCTATTTGTTGAGTGGGGTTTTTTTTTCTTTTTTTTAAATACATTTTATTGATTATGCTATTACAGTTGTCCAATTTTTCCCTACTTTATTCCCCTCCACCCTGTACACCCCTTCCCACCCACATTCCCTCTCTTTAGTTCATGTCCATGGGTTATGTATGTAAGTTCTTTGGCTTCTGCATTGCCTATACTATTCTTAACCTTCCCCTGTCTGTCTTCTACCTACCATTTATGCTTCTTATTCCCTGTACCTTTTCCCCCTCTCTCCCCACCCACTCCCCTGATGATAACCCTCCATGTGATCTCCATTTCTGTGATTCTGTTCCTGTTGTAGTTGTTTGCTTAGTTTGTTTTTGTTTTAGTTTTTGGTTCAGTTGTTAATAACTCTTGAGTTTGTTGTCATTTTACGTTCCTATTTTTGATCTTCTTTTTCTTAGATAAGTCCCTTTAACATTTCATATGATAAGGGCTTGGTGATGATGAACTCCTTGAACTTAAACTTGTCTGGGAAGCACTTTATCTGCCCTTCCATTCTTAATGATAGCTTTGCTGGATAGAGTATTCTTGGATGTAGTTCCTTGCCTTTCATGACTTGGAATACTTCTTGCCAGCCCCTTCTTGCCTGCAAGGTTTCTTTTGAGAAATCAGCTGACAGTCTTATGGGCACTCCTTTGTAGGCTACTGTCTCCTTTTCTCTTGCTGCTTTTAAGATTCTCTCTTTATCTTTCATCTTGGGTAGTGTAATTATGATGTGCCTGGGTGTGATCCTTCTTGGGTCCAACTTCTTTGGGACTCTGAGCTTCCTGGACTCCCTGGAAGTCTATTTCCTTTGCCAGATTGGGGAAGTTCGCCTTCATTATTTGTTCAAATAAGTTTTCAATTCCTTTCTGTTCCTCTTCTCCTTCTGGCACCCCTATGATTCGGATGTTGAAATGTTTAAAGACATCCTGGAGGTTCCTAAGTCTCTCCTCGTTTTTTTGAATTCTTGTTTCTTCATTGTGTTCTGGTTGAATGTTTCTTTCTTTCTTCTGGTCCACACCATTGATTTGAGTCCCAGTTTTCTTCGCATCACTGTTGGTTCCCTGTACATTTTCCTTCATTTCCCTTATCGTAGCCTTCATTTGCTCATCTGATTTGTGACCATATTCAACCAATTCTGTGAGCATCCTGATTACCAGTGTTTTGAACTGTGCATCTGATAGGTTGGCTATCTCTTCGTTGCTTAGTTGTATTTTTTCTGGAGCTTTGATCTGTTCTTTCATTTGGGCCATTTTTGTTGTCTTTGTGCACCTGTTATGTAGTAAAGGGTGGAGCCGTAGGTGTTCACCAGGGCAGGGCAGCCACATCGCTGCGTTGCGATGCTGTGTGTGGGGGAGGGGTCCAAGAGGGAACAGTGGTGCTTGCTCCACTCTCTGCCGGTTTTCAGTCACTTCCCCCCACTACCCACAATCAAATTGGGCCCTTCTGGTGCTGGTTCTGGTGCTGCTTCCTGGTGGGAGGGCTGTGTACGCTCTAGGACCCTGTGGGTCTCTCCAGCGAGCTCTCCTGTGAGGCTGGGAGTTTCTCCCACTGCCGCCTCAACCCCCACAGGAGTTTTCAATCAGAGGCTTTGAGGCTTTATTTCCCCCAAGCTGGAACTCTGGGTTGCGTGGTCTATCTCGCTCCCCAGTTGTTCCCCCCAGTCTATCCACACGTGGGTGTGGGACGGCCTGGTCCGCCAGCTGCCACCTCTCTGAGAGTCCTCTCTGCCTGGCTGCCCGTCTCTGCCCCTCCTACCGGTCTGGACGAATGTTTCTTCTTTAACTCCTTGGTTGTCAGACTTCCATATAGTTCGATTTTCTGTCAGTTCTGGTTGTTTTTTGTTTTAAAATTTGTTGTCGTCCTTCTTTTGGTCATGTGAGGAGGCACAGTGTGTCTACCTACGCCTCCATCTTGGCCGAAAGCTCTGTTGAGTGGGTTTTTTTAAATCTTGAATTTTGTCAAATTTTTTTGTATTAATTGAGATGGTTATTTTTTGTCCTTCTGTTAATATCATTTGTCCTTCTGTGGTATATTACATTGATCTTCAATATATAGGACTATCTTTGTGTTCCAGGAATAAATACTATTTGGTCATGTTGTATAATCTTTTGAGTATATTGTTGAATTCTGCTCGGTAATATTTTGTTGAGGATCTCATTCCCTTTTGCATTTGGATAATTGAAGGCTCACAGATACCTGTAAAAGTGTAGCCATACTGCAATGTATACTGTACTTACCTCTGTCTTTACTACTAAGGAAAATATGTTGAACAGAATGTGATAATGTATTTTTTACTAGATAATCATTCATACTCATATACACCAATATTTGGTTGCACATACCTCTTATTAATCCCAACACATAATAATCGTGATGCCTGGATTCTAGACCATGGTTTTTAATCATGGCTACACATTCAGCTCCCTAAGAGATTTAAAAAATATATATATTCCTTTTATATATACAATATATAATATTTTAATATATACTTTAAAATAATAGTGCCAGAGCCACATTTCTAAATTCTTCAGAGGGGGACTGAGCATCCTTTTTTTTTTTTTAATAAAGATCTCCAAGTGCAGACATGTTTGAAAAACCTGTTGTGGATCATCCTGGCTATGTATCAAAGAGTTGTATCAGCATAATTAAGAAAGCCTTGGACCTTAGCAAAATTGACTCAGAAATTTCAGGGAAGGAATTCTGCATTGTGTGTTTGAAACGACTTAAGTTTTCTAAAGCACAGCTAGGTGTCTGACCACTAGTCCACAATTTTCTCAGCCATAGAAAAGGACAATTGGCAAACCATTAATTATAGTCTTCTGCAAGGGCTCCAGATGTAAGTTTTGTTATGTTATGGGCTAAAAGGAGATATATATGTTTTATATATCAGGTATATAGTAGCTAAGTTATTCTCTTCTGACCAATGATGAAATTGACATGGGCATCTATCCATGTAGAGATCCATTTCATTGCTTCATAGGGTTGCAGTAATATGAGTGGGCAAGATTAAATTTTCTTCTTAGGCATACCTGCTCATATACCCAAACTGATTTCTTAAGTTGCAGTATTTAGCATATGTCACAGTAGACTAGGACCTTCATGTGCAGTATAAGATAAAACATCTCATTGTTTCTGAGAGGATGAATATATTAGTCTGCAAGAGCTGCCGTAAGAAAATACCATGGACTGGGTGGCTTAAACAATAGAAATTTGCTTTTGTTTTCTTACAATTCCCAAGGCTAAAAGTTAGGGCAGTTTTGGTTTCTCCTAAAGCCTTTCTCCTTGGATTACGCATGATCACTTTTTTTTTGCTGTGTCTTTACATGGTCTTGTTTTCTGTGAGCATGCATCCTTGGTGTCTGTGTCTGTCCTGATCTCTCCTTATAAGGTCACTGGTGTAATTGGATTAGGGCCTACCCTAATAGCTTCATTTTAGCTTAGTTACCTCTTTAAACACCTTGTCTCCAAATACAGCAGCTGTCTTTTGGGTTACTGGGAATTAGGGATGTAACATGATGTTTTGGTAGGAGTAGCACATTCATTCTATAAACAGTGAATTCAGAATGTTCTATAACTGAATGAACTAGTGAGTTGAATAAATTACTTGGAATTTTTTAAATGAATGTTTAATCATACTTTTAGAATGTAATAATAAGATGTAATGCATTGTCAGATAAGTAATTTTTGGTTTACTATGGCAAGCAAATAATAAATGCATCTGTGTTACCTAAAGGTTATACTAAAGTATTTAGGAAAAAATGTCATAAATCTGAGAGGTAGTTAGAGCCTTATAAATTCATTTTGACCAATTTTAATTATTATGATATCATAAAAAACAGTTTATACTAAATGTCAAAATTATACAGTTCTATCTGGAAATGGTTCCTGTTTAGGCACCTGGAAGCTAATGATAAAACAATAAATGTTCAAGAAACTTATAATCATATTTTTCTATCAGTGGCAGTATTAAATAACCTTTTATCTTTTGAGAACATACTTAAGGCTAGTAAAAGGCTATGCAGAAACCTGCAGTGTGTCTGGATAAAAAAGTTGATAAAAAGAAAATGTGCTGCCCTGGCTGGTATGGCTCATTGGATTGAGTGCCGGCCTGCGAACCAAAGTGTCCCCAGTAGGAGGCGCACGAGAGGCAACCACACATTGATGTTTCCCTCTCTTCCGCCCTTCTCTTCTCTCTAAAAAAATAGTCTTTTTAAAAAAGTGTGCTTTGTTTAACTCCCATAATTGACTGATTATAAGCTTTATTATCCTCTTATAGTTAGCCTGCGCTTTGTCTGTGTCTTCATTTAGATAGTTGCACACCTACTAGTTGTTCAAAACGGTGAGGTCTGTCCAGAAGATATCCAGGCATGTACTATGACATCTAGATACATTTATTGAAGGAGATACAAGATACCAGAAACATTGTACCTAGGACAGTGACACCTCAGTCCCCTTCAAAATAGACATCCTGAGGCCTCACAGAGTTCTCCTAGTCACCATCAGCTGCCCGGTTGAATTTTCTTGAATCTCATTGACAGTCTGAAATCTTTTCCCTTTCAAAAGTGATTTTAGTTTTGGGAAAAGCCAGAAGTCATGGAGCACCAAATCTGGACTGTGAGGGGTCGAGTCACCTGGGTGATTTGATGTTTTGCCAAAAACATGCAGCCCGAGATGTGATGCATGAGTGGGCATGTTGTGATGAAGCTGCCAATCACCAGTTGCCCATAGCTGCAGCCTTCTGACTCATCCAAGTAGTTTCTATGGAGGAATGTTCAATCTTAACACAGAATTTAATGTGGATTCGTTACTCTATTTGCTCAGTCATTTTGAATGCCATGTCCACACTATACATGTGCTTATTCAACAGCATCTACCACCCCCACTGACTAGTACAGTGAAGTCGTCATTGTTCACGTATGTGCGTTCCAGTTTACTCTCCTTTTCTGCCAGATTACATCAGTATCATACAAACTGTTCTCATTATATTAACAGTGAATGGACTTTTTCCGGAGAGACCTTGTACAAGAGACATAATTCCCATTCTCTTGAAATTTTGATTCATTGGAAGAGAGAGATTAATCAGCAGTTACAGTCACTTGAATATTTGAAAGGCATTAGAACTCTGAAAAGGGACAGTTCTTCAAAAGCACATGAAAAAGGCCCTGGCTGGTGTAGTTCAGTAGATTGAGCGCAGGTCTGCAAACGAAAGCGTTGCTGGTTCGATTCCCAGCCAGGGCACATGCCTGGGTTGCAGGCCAGGTCCCCAGTAGGGGGTGTGCGAGAGACAACCACACATTGATGTTTCACTCCCCCTCTTTCTCCCTCCCTTCCCCTCTTTTAAAAAATAAATAAAATCTTTAGAAAAAAGCATTTGAAAAAGGTCCTTGATACTAATACAGAGTGTACGAGGAAGGCTTCTCAGAGTAAGTGATGTTTAGAGCTGTGATTTGAAGGAAGTTTTGAGTTAAAGTTAACTAAACTTAATGTGATAGAGGGCTAGAGAGGAGAGCAGAGGATCTCAGACCACAGAAACTGCATATACAGAGGCCCTGTGATAAGGACTATGTTGGGAAATTTGAGAGAGGGCCAGTATGGTTGAATTCCTGAGTACTGTTTGGAATAAAGTGTGAAACTAGCCTGGGGCAGGGCCCAGCCAAGCCATTTTAGCTATGTTTAAAATTTGGGACTATGTCCTCAGAGAGGAAAACATTGTGTTCCACAGAGGGGTAGTGAACTCTGACTATAGGTGTGAGGAACTGATTAGAAAGGAACCAATCGATAGATCCACTTAGAAGACAGTTTGGAGAGACAGGAAGATGATCTATAAGCGAAGGAAAGGCCTGAAACAGATCCTTTTCTACTCTCTTCACTCCCTGTACTTAAAGACAGTAACATTGTTATTAGACCTACAAGTCTTTACTCTGTATGTTTT
>VMDR010038269.1:0-10016 GCA_007922815.1 Macrotus californicus | reverse complement strand
GGAAAGGATCTACTGGCCAATGACATTAGTCTCTTCTCTAAGAGTAACAGGCAACCAGCCTCAAATTGCCCTAGTCCAGGTCATCTGCCCACAACGATAGGGAACCGCAGGCTTATTTTCTGATCCTTCTCCCATCACACTAAAAAGATAAAGTGGGATTATTTCCTGGTTCACCTATAGAGTAGCTATTGAGATTGCAGGAGACAGTAATGGGGGGAAATGGAGACAACTGTGATTGAATGACAATTAAAAAAAAAGAAAGAAACATAATAAAAAAAAAAAAAACCAGGGCAGTTGGGCTCTATGGCTATATACATTTCACACAGGTGATGTCTGAAATTCCATGAAAAGGAAAGGGCACACATATATTAAACAGTTCAAGTAGTAAAGGCTGAAAATGCAAATAAATTTCAAACCATAACTCCTCAATAAGTAAGTGCAGTTGTTAGATGTGGGAAGGAGATGCCGGGGGACATCACCCCTCGGAACACAGGGAAGGTCTGTGCAGAAGAAGGCATACAATGTCAAGAGCGGAGTCTGGGTGCGGGAGGAAGACTCTAGGAATTCACAATGTGCCTACACTTACCCCTGCCTACAGCTAGGCAAGGCAGGAAGCAGCCACCAGATATAAATTTGGAACGTGTTTGTGAATCTGACCGCTTCTTACATCTCCGCTACCACTGCCCCTGTCTAAGCCACCGTCACCTCCAGCCAGGACTCAGCCTTAGCCTTACCATAGACCTGAGGATGACTTCTACCTGTTGCACCGTAGGGTCTGCTCCCCACATTACTGCCAGGGTGACATTTTTCTAGGATCAGTCATGTTATTCCTCTATTCAGAGTCCTGCATAGGAATCCCATTTTCCTCTCAAGTCCTTATAGTGGTTTTTAAGAAGAACTTGAGGTGTCCCCACCCTGACCCCATTCCCTACTGTCTTTCTAGTCCAGTCTCTCAGCATCGGCCACACTGGCCTCTTCACTGTTTTCAAACCTCCTGCCTTAGCACTCCCCACCCGCACTATGTCCACTCCCTGAAAAGCTCTCTCCGCCCACCTCCGCTCTGCCACAGTCACTGGGCTTCCTTTTTTGCCTCCTTTGAAATCAGTATTTAAATCTCACACAGCGACCACCCAGATTAATGCTTCTGCTTCTCCTCACACCCCAGCCATCTCTGGAACTTCCAATCCTCTTCACCTACCCAACTTTCTTTATTTCGTAGCATGTGTCACTTCCAAAAATATCGTATGTGCTAACTACTGTGTTTATTGACTATTTCCCTGCACACGGACGCTGAGAATGTAAACCTCAGAATGAGGTCAGGGAACTTTGCTTTACTCGTTGATGTACACAATACCTGGCATTTAGTGGGTGCTCAAAAGGTATTGAATATGAATAGTAAATGAAGGTAAATCAGGAAAATGTTTTTCATAATTAGTACATTTTTAACAGGGAAGAATGTAATAAGACCATGTTTTAAGGACTCATCATGCATCATTTTGCTATGAGACTAGCTTCAGTTAGAATTAGAACTACTCACTCATTTATTTAATAAATATTTGATGCCTACTCTATGCCAGGTGCTGTATTTAGTTCTGAGGATATAACATTTGGGGGAATTTCACCTCAAGAATGTTGATTCTAGTGAGTAAGACAGACAATTAAAATAAATAGAAAAATTTAGAATGTTAGATTGAGGTAAGTGCTAAGGAGATAAACAAAGCAGCCAAGGAGGCTAAAACTTATACTTCTTAAGAACAGAATGAGCCCTGGCTGGTGTGGCTCAGTGGATTGAGTGCCAGCCTGCAAGTCAAAGGGTCACTGGTTCAATTCCTAGTCAGGGCACAGGCCTGGGTTGTGGGGCCAGGTCCCTGGTGGGGGGCATATGAGAGGCAACCACACATTGATGTTTCTCTCCCTCTTTTTCTCTCTCCCTTGCCCTCTAACAATTAATAAAAAAAATATTTTTAAAAAGAACAGAATGAGAAAATATATAATAACAAAAATATTTAGAAAAGTATAAGGCAATGGTTGAAAATTCTGCATCACTTAAAAATTGCATTTTTCTTATGTTTTGGTTTTACTCCAAGCATATTTTAGATGTGTCACATGCCTCTCACGAACCCACTGTCTAAGTGGCTGTGTATTGGCTTCGTATTCACCATAGATTCTTGTTTCAAACCCACAGAGAGTGCCACCTTCCCACAGGCAGATGGTGCATGCTCACCCGGCAGGTGCAGCGAGCAGGACCTCACAGGCAGCCAATGATTCCCACACTCTCCAGTAACCGCTCGATGGTGGCAGAATATGAGAGGCACACCAGAGTGGCCCCGCACGCCGACTTCTACTGTTCCTGTGACATTTCACGCTTTAAGTAAGGAGTGAAGCTCCAAATAGCCTTACCCCTGAAAGAGCATCATTTACTTACAGAGCGCGTGCCTATTGATTTCAGCTTCCTTAGGTTCCCTTGAAAGAATGATAAATGATGTAAGTGGAAAACCAGTTGTGGCCGTTCTGGGCTTATCATTATTCCTTCTAACCCACTCAAACCTCTTCCCAAGCTACTTGCTAGCTAAGCCCCCATCCCCACACTTCCAGAATTCACCAAAATTCCTCGTCAAAGAATTTCTTTGGCCAGTGAAAGTGAACAGAAATGAAATGTGTCCCTTCCCAGTGGCAGCGTTTCAGTGTGTTCAGCTCCTGTCTCCTACCGCAGCATACCCTGAACATCAGGACGAGACGAAGGGGCCAGAAGGTGACCAGTTTCTGTCAGTCTGAGCCTCTAAGTAACTGCAATACAATTATTTTGGGACATGTAATATGAACAAAAAAGAAAAAAAAGCCCTTTTGTTCTAAGCCACTGAGGTTTTAGGGCTGTTTGTTATTATCGCGTGGCATCGTTTATCCTGCAGTAAATTCTGTTCGTGAGCACCTGGTTGTCTTTCTTCCCCGCCTCAGGAAGAGGAGTAGGGAGGAATTTGGTGTGTCTAATGATGATAGATTAAGACGTTTTTACAAGATGAGGGAATTTACGCTGATGTGCGAAAGAGTTGAAGTGCCTGACATCTACCCTGGGACCTTGATTAGTAGAGGATGTTACTTTGAGAGGCAATACAGAAGGCTTCTGAAATATCCTCTGATACATCCCAAGAGAATTTATTTAAAGTTTCTCAAGAAAGTGGGAAGATAACTTAAAATTTTAATTAAAAAATAGGTGTAACTGGAGAAGCTCTCTGAGTAATTGAGGAAAAAATGAAAACAGGAAAGTTTTCCCAGCACACCCTCTGTCCCTGCAGTAGGTACGAAAGTGACCCCAGAAGCGATGGCCATGACTCGTGCTCACGTGTGTGGCAGCGACGTCCTTATGAAATGTGCTGCAGGAAGGGTGTCAGCTGTGAACACCTTCTAGGGCTGAGCAGAGATTAACCCAGAGCCTACAGCAGAATTTTATCTGCTCCATGAAAAGCTGGTGAATTTTGCCAGGATACTGGTTGGCAGGAAGGAGGGAAGGAAGTTGTGTCCCAAATATTCTACCACGGAGACCCAATGTGGGATTTTATTGTCATAATAACTCTTTCCCAGACTCTTGACAGTCTTTCCCTAGACTGGACTGGGAAATTAAGAATTCATAGAAAAAATATAAATGTTTATAGAACCATCCAGAAGAATCTGAAATCTGTTGCAAAAATCAGGCACCGTGGTTTATTTATTTATTTTAACTTTTTGTTTTTATTCTTGTTCAAGCACTGTTTTCTGCCTTTTTCCCCCATCCCTCCCTACGACCCCAGCTCTCCCCATCTCCTTCCCCTGTTTCCACCCCCCTTGTTATTGTCCATGTGTCCTTCATAACTGTTCCTGCAAACCCTTCAGCCTTTCCCCCTATAATCCCCTCCCCTCTCCCCTCTGGTCACTGTCAGCCTGTTCTCAGTTTCAGTGTCTTTGGTTATATTTCCTTTGCTTGTTCATTTTCTTGATTAGGTTCCTGTTAAAGGTGAGATTATATGGTATTTGTCTTTCACTGCCTGGCTTATTTCACTTAGCACAATATTCTCCAGCTCCATCCATGCTGTCGCAAAGGGTAGGGGCTCCTTCTTTCTCTCTGCTGCATACTAATCCACTGTGTAAATGTACCATAGTTCTTTGATCCACTCATTGATTGATGGGCACTTAGGTTGCTTCCAGCACTTGGCTATTGTAAATTGTGCGGCTATGAACATTGGGGTGCATAGCTTCTTTTGGATTGGTGTTTCAGGGCTCTTAGGGTATAATCCTAGCAGTGGAATTGCCGGGTCAAAAGGCAGTTCCATTTTTAGTTTTCTGAGGAAATTCCATACTGTTTTCCACAGTGGCTGCACCAGTCTACAATCCCACCAACAGTGCACTAGGGTTCCCTTTTCTCCACAAGGTCTCCGACACTTGTTGTTTGTTGACTTGTTTATGACGGCCATTCTTACTGGTGTGAAGTGGTATCTCATGGTGGTTTTAATTTGCATCTCTCTGATATCTAGCAATACTGAGCATCTTTTCATATGTCTCTGGACCCTCTGTATGTCCTCCTTGGAGAAGTGTCTGTTTAAGTCCTTTGCCCATTTTTTAATTGGGCTGCTTGTCTTCTTAGAGTGGAGTCATGTGAGTTCTTTATTTATTTTGGAGATCAAACCCTTGTCTGAGGTATCATTGGCAAATATGTTTTCCCACACAGTTGGTTCTCTTTTCATTTTAATCCTGTTTTCTTTAGCCATGTAGAAGCTTTTTAATTTAATGTAGTCCCATTTGTTTCCTTCATGTCCCTTCATGCTCTAAGGGACATATCAGTGAAAATATTGCTGTGTGGAATATGTGAGATTTTCCTGCCTATGTTCTCCTCTAGGACTTCAATGGTGTCACGACTTATATTTAGGTCTTTTACCCACCTTGAATTTATTTTTATGTATGGTGTAAGTTGGTGCTCGAGTTTCATTTTTTTTGCATGTAACTGTCCAGATCTCCTAACACCATTTGTTGAAGAGGCTATTTTTACTCCATTTTATGCTGCTGCCCTCTTTGTCAAATATTAATTGACCATAGAGACTTGGATTTATTTCTGGGCTCTCTGTTCTGTTCCATTGGTCTATGTGTCTGCTCTTATGCCAGTACCAGACTGTTTTGATTACAGTGGCCTTGTAATACAATTTGATATCAGGTATTGTGATCCCTCCTACTTTGTTCTTCTTTCTCAAAATTGCTGCAGCTATTCAAGGTCATTTATAGTTGCATATAAATTTTTGAAGTATTCATTCTGTATCTGTGAAATAAGGCACCACAGTTTAAATAACATAGTTCATTCACTGGATCTTAATGAAACAATGGATGCATTCAGTCCTTTTTTTAATTTATTGATTTTAGAGAGAGAGTGGAAGCAGGGAGAGGAGAGGAGAGAAGTAGAGTGGGGGGACAGAGAGAGAGATTTGTTGTTCCACTTGTCTATGCACTCATTGGTTGTTCCTTGTATGTGCCCTGACTGGGGATCGAACTTGCAGCCTTCGCATGTTGGGTTGATGCTCTAACCAACTGAGCTACTGGGTGAGAGCTCGGGGTCTTTAAATCATAGCCTTTACTGATAACTACTTGGAAGCCAAACCCATC
Source organism: Macrotus californicus (assembly GCA_007922815.1). Taxonomy (NCBI): domain Eukaryota; kingdom Metazoa; phylum Chordata; class Mammalia; order Chiroptera; family Phyllostomidae; genus Macrotus; species Macrotus californicus. Next base: position 4,394 of record VMDR010038269.1, on the reverse strand, counting down.
TTCCTCCAAATGGGATATCTGAACAGCAATAAAGTAGCATAAAAATTAAAGCCATGGGATATCACACCAAAAACACATTATACTTTTAGAGACATCTTTATTTATATTTTCACAGTAGTTTCTCTGGAGTTTATATAATAGTACAAGATTACTATCCAAATACCAAGAATATACTAAAGATGGCTCTAGATATAATCCCCTCAGCCTGTAAACTGCTTTGAGGTAGAAATGGGTGCAATGTCTAGAACAGTCATTCCAGGAATTGTCTCTGAGCTATGGTTCCTATCACAGCTCACAGGCAGCAGCCTGAATCTGCTTCACTTTAATCAGAAAAGATAGATGGAATGGAGCCCACTTAGTTCAGGGCTGCCAGCCCTCTTCGTCTGCCTCCCACAGACATGCATACAGGAAACCTGGCAGCTTCCTTCTCCCTTCCTGTCATTCTCACAAGGCAAGGAGTAGGCAGATGCAGGAGTGAGGGGGAAAGCAAAGGCTGCCGAAGCACTTGCTATAGCCAGACCTGCCCTGCAGACCCCGTCTCCAGTGCCCAGCGTTCCCTGCAGCTCTTGCAGGGTTCAAGACTGAGAAAGAGGTCTAAGCACCTGAGTAAGGTGTCCCAAAGGAAAGGCAATCCCCAAAAACCAGGCCTTTATTTGAAGCAACACATAATTGAAATGATCTTGCTCTGATGAAATCCTCTTATCTTTAAAAGATAGAATTAGGAGTTAGACAACATTTTGCACTAAGCACAGGAAATCTCCCAGAACAAGTTCAGAGATGATCAAGGAAGAGTTAGTCAAAGAGGGAGCGAGAGAAGCAAAGGAAAAAATAAATTTAACACTGTTGAACTTTTTCAGTGTCCCCAGTGGGAAGAATCCCTCTGTGGGGCGGTGACACATGTCCAGGCAGGCATTTTTAATTGGCAAGACAACAGACTAACTTGGGATCATGGTCTACTTCCCTTACTAATAAATGTCCCAAATGCTCCCAGCACAAGCTGTCAAAACAGATATAGCTTTCTTCTGACTTTTGTTGATAGGTGGTAACACTCAACTCAACCAAACACATTATGAACAGGCTGTATCAGTGTAGCCTTCACTCTCCAAAGAATCAAACATTTTCAGAATTATCTAGAGCAGAACGCTCAACCTCAAACACACACTTTAAACAGCATAAGAGATACAGCCCCTTGGTTAAGTGACACAAGGCAAGTTAGGTGAGCACTTCAAAGTTCTCACCTAGAGCCAGACCACAGCCTTCTTTAATTTATTCATTCATATGTTTCTTAGATGGATGTTCTACACTTGGTATAATGGATTACCGCAACTACGATTTATAAACTTACAGAGTTTACAGAATCTCAGCGGGAAGAGACAATACAATAATTATGTTTTATAGTTATCATATAATAATGTTATATGTCTTGTGATAATAGGTACATAGTGAAGCCTAAAAACATAAAGCCAGAGCAGCATTATTCAAAACAGGCAAAACATGGGAACAACCCAAACATCCACCAGCTAATGAATCGATAAAGAAGAATGTGGTACACAAAGGAATTGGCTTCAGCCCTGAAAAGGGATGGAATATTGCTACATGCCACAAGATGGATGAACATTGAAAACGTTATGTTAAATAAAAGAAGCCAGACACAAAAAGCTACATATTATAGTATGCAATTTATGTACAAGGCGGTAATAGGCAGATCCATAGACACAGAAAGCAAATGAACAGCTGTCAAGGGCTGGAGGATGAGGGGAATGGAGAATGACTAATGGGTACAAAGTTTATTTTAGGGATGGTAAGTTCTCAAATTAGAGAATGGTAAATGGTGGCACAGCCTTGCAAATATACTAAAAAACATGAAACTGTAACTTTAAACGGGTGAATTTTATGTTATGGGAATTATATCACAATTTTAAAAATAGTTAAAGGGAAAAACCTAAAAGCCTTTAGCCTCGAGTGAAGAAGACCAGCCTGGCCTCTGCAGCGCCAGCATTCCTTGTGAGAGTGAGCATGATGGAGAGGGATTTAGCCATGGCTGCACGACAAAACAGGCCACTCTGAGCCTCTCGTGGCCATGGTTTCCTAGCCTTAAAATTAGGGCTCCTTTAATATTGTTATAAAGTTTAGAAATAATGTGTGTAAAGCATCTCTGTAGATCCTCATTTAACAATTTCCCAAGAGTATTGCAGAACTTACACTGAGAGGTTCACAGCTAGGATGAGACTCTCTAATCCACTAGGCTACCAAAATACTTTCCAGCAGTTTGGTGTCCAGTGATAATTACCATCAAATCAAAATAAAAAAGCAGACCTGTGATAGCAGGAGGAAGCGTACAGAGCCTCTCAGTCAAGGGGTACTGCCTCCTCACCAGCTCATGGCAGCATTAAAAGATCATTTTTTCCAAATTTACGATAATCTCTGTCCACCTTGGAGACTCCATAACTCATTTACCATTGTGATTTAAAGTTTCCCATTTTCCTACTGCATTTTGGAGATTCTATGCTTTGGTTAATTAACTGAAAGGCAAAATTACAAGAATTAAACACTTTAAAGATGGTTCACATTGGAAAGCTAATAATCAATTTCAATAAAGAATCCAGGTGTATTTCAACTGAAAGAAAGGTAAATAAATAATAGATTTTTCTTAAAAATATAGAACATGTAATTAGAAAAAGGATGTTTACACTTCGCCAGTTATTGTTTCCAAAATTTTACGTCATACATCAAAAGCCAAGCTCAAGTAATTTCATTTAAGACCTCCTTAGAGCAGAGATATTCATCCTAGAGCAGAGTACAGTTCTAGGCATAAGTGGCATACTCTACATAATTATTGAAATGAAAAAGCATTACATACCAGACTAGTGTCTGGCCAAGAAACTGAAATACATGCTATATGGACTGTTTTCCCCCAAGTAAGAGATATCCAGAGCCCTCTATGATCTGGCTCTTGTCTGTCTCTCTTCCATCCTCCCTACCACATGTTATTTTATATTCATGCTAATATTCAGAGTTCTCCAAATACGAGGGGAGACCCCCCAAAACTGGAATTATCTTCTGGAGGGTGGACCCCTTGTAGGTTAGTGTTCTAGAAACCCATCTGTGTCAGTGTATCAGCTGGCATTGTTGTGAGAGGCTGCGTTCAGCTTCAGTGATTTTTTTTTTGAAGACTTATCGAGTTGGCCCATTTCATGATGGGTGATTTATGAGCACACCTGCTCAAACTTCATGGAGTATTCAGCAGTTTTTGACCAAAAATGGCATGACCCTCATACCCTGCCTCCCTATTCACCTGATCTAAACCTGTGCGACTGTTTTTTTTTGTTTCCCTTGGATGAAAAACATCCTCAATGGGAAACATTTTGCGATGGGGAAGAGGTGAAATGAAAAAAACAAACAAATGTAGAAACACTAAAAGACATCAAGACTGACAAGTTCAAAACCCGTTCTGAGCAGTGAAAAAAAGTCTCCACAGGTGTATTGCATCAAATGGAGAGTCCTTTGATGATGACTGAAGATTAAACATGTGAGAATAAATACACAAATTTTTATAAATAAATTCATAGTATTTTGGGTCCCTCCTCATATGCCATGCCTTTCTTGCTTCTACTCCCCTAATAATGCTATTCCCATGCCTGTATCTCTCCTTTCCCCATTTCCCTACCTGGTTTAATCCTACATGTCACCTGGGATTCAGCTCCAGTGTAAACTGTCGTGGTCCCATTCGGCAGGACCGCGTGTTGTTGTGGAATGCTTGTCCTATATCCCCGGACAAGTGATGAACAAATTCACGTGGACTAAAGGAATCCGGTGGAAAAAAAGGGATGCATGGCCAATCTCTCAAGGATCAAGAGAGAGGGTTGAGACCCCTCTTTGCCTGGACAGGCTTTTATTGATATTCTAGGTAGATTACATCAAGGAGGGTCCTCCTTCACTGTGCACAGGTTCACTTTAGGCGGTTTCCATAACAAAAGAAAGAATGTTGCTAATCCCTTTAAGATAAAGGTCATTTGCAATTGTAATGGGAAAAGGTTGAACTGGTTACACCCAAACTTGAGAGGTTTAGCATAGATTTTGGGAGGTTACTTTAAAGATAATGCAGTACACATATGTTTCCTCAATTCAAGGTGAGGGAGTTTTTTAGCAAAAGCAAGTCTCAAAGCGGCCTAGGTGCGATGCAGGCATGATTTCCCATGGGAGACCTATTCACGGATGTTCTCTGCACACCACGTGCGTCTGTCTGTGTTCAGAACCAGAGTTGAGCCACAAGATCGCATCACATATGGATAGGTTCCCTATAGTAAGCTACCTCAGAAAGCCTCTGTAATGTCCCCCAGTGCTGTTCCTCAGTGTGGGTGAGGGCCCTCGTCCTTATCTAGCAACATGCCACA
>VMDR010038268.1:0-10018 GCA_007922815.1 Macrotus californicus | reverse complement strand
TCTTCCCTGGGCCTTTTCCCCCCTATTCCTCCTTTCCCCCTCCCCACTGAAATCCCTCCATGTGATGTCCATTTCTTTGATTCTGTTCCTGTTCTGGTTGTTTGCTTAGTTTTTGTTTTCATTGTTTTTCTTTTCTTTTAGGTTCGTTTGTTGATAGTTGTGAGTTTGTTGTCATTTTACTGTTCATAGTTTTGATCTTCTTTTTCTTAGATAAGTTCCTTTAACATTTCATATAATAATTGTTTGGTGATGATGAACTCCTTTAACTTGACCTTATCTGGGAAGCATTTTATCTGCCCTTCCATTCTAAATGATAGCTTTGCTGGATAGAGTAATCTTGGATGGAGGTCCTTGCCTTTCATGACTTGGAATACTTCTTTCCAGCCCCTTCTTGCCTGCAAGGTTTCTTTTGAGAAATCAGCTGATAGTCTAATGGGCACTCCTTTGTAGATAACTCTCTCCTTTTCTCTTGCTGCTTTTAGGATTCTCTCTTTATCTTTAACTTGGGTAGCTTAATGATGATGTGCCTTGGTGTGTTCCTCTTTGGGTCCAACTTCTTTGGAACTCTCCAGGCTTCCTGGACTTTCTGGAAGTCTATTTCCTTTGCCAGATTGGGGAAGTTTTCCTTCATTACTTGTTCAAATAAGCTTTCAATTTCTTGCTGTTGTTCTTCTCCTTCTGGCACCCCTGTAATTCAGATTTTGTAACGTTTCAGGTTGTCCCAGGGATTCCTCAGCCTCTCTTTAGTTTTTTGAATTTGTTTCTTCATTCTGTCCCGCTTATATGTTTATTTTTTCTTTTTGTTCCAAATCATTGCTTTGAGTCCTGGTTTCCTTCCTGTCACTGTTGGTTCCCTGAATATTTTGCTTTATTTCATTTTGGGTGTCTTTCATTTGTTTTTTCATTTTGTAACCAAGCTCAATCAGTTCTGTGAGCATTTTGATTACCAGGTCTGTAAATTCTCCATCAGATAGGTTGGCTGTCTCATCACTTAGTTCTCTTTCTGAGGTTTTGCTGTGTTCTTTCATTTGGGCCCTATTTCTTTGTCTTGGTGCACCTGTTAAGTTGTAGGGGGGTGGGGCCTTAGGTGTTCACCAGGGCCCGGCAACCCTCCTTGCAGTGCTGTCCGTGGGGGAGGGGCCAGAGAGGGAACAATGCAGCTCACCTGCTGGGCTCTAGTCCACTTTCCAGTGAACCCTCGTGTGAGACTGGGCGTTTCTCCCGCCGCGGCAACCACTGTCGTCCACAGGACTGTGATTTCTAAGTAGAGCACCTGAATATAATCAAGCATTATGTCTTAATTAGTATGTGCTTTCTTGCCCCCCTCCCACTGCCCCAACACTGAGCTGAAAGTACTTAATTTCCTAGTTTGTAGATAGCTTACAGTGCCATGTCACGGGTTGCCTCATCAGTAAAGTAGTCCCCCCTGGCTTAGTTTTAAATCTCTTTTCCTTGCCTGTATGCAGCAGAAGAGCCTTGGGTGAAGACCTGGAAACTTAGGAAGGAGTTCTTGCCCTATTACAGTAAGTAGGTGACTATTTTCCAGTTACCTCAAGGAAAAAAACAATCCTGTAGGTGAAATACGCTCTAAGCTCTTGTTCGCGGGATTTGATAATATCAGTACTGGTTTGGCTCAGTATTTGCTTTGACTCATCAGCTGTTCCAGGTAGGTGCAGAGGAGGATGGGGTATTTAATAGAGTAAAAAATGGAGATTTCTCTGCCTCCCCCCTGAACCAAACTTTCTAGCTCTCTTTCTAAGAAACAATCCATGTGAAATTGATGCTCTGCTACTTAGACACTGCAGGGGTGTGTGTCTCCCTTCTGTAACCAGAAGGCTTCCTCCTGCCTCTGCCCCCCAGTAACCCCCCCAGAGGTTCCTGCTGGCTTGATTTGGTGATGTGGCCGTCCACTCTAAGGACTTGACTGTATATATTCGGCTTCAATTCCGGTAGACTGATCACATCCCAGGATTTAAGTGACTTTGGGTCTGTCCTGGTAGCTTAGTGTTCAGGAGTGCTGAAAGGTGACACTGGTGGAACTGCTGAAGAAGTCAAATGTGGCATCTGCGGTGGGTCCAAGTTTTGCCCCGCACTAGACGAGGCTGGATGCTCCCTGATTTATGAAAGTTGATGTTGGTTTGGAGCTTGGTGTCGTGTTGGCGCCATGCTGTCTGCTGGCCTTTCAAAGGGAGTTCTGGCCTTCCTAATTTGGCCCCACAGTTTTTGGATGACCTGTGTGTTTTGGACAATGTTGCCTGTGTAGCAGACTTGAGTGATGCCATTTAGCTCTATGCTACCAGCAAGCATCCTGGCCGAACCATCACACGCACTAGGTGCTGTGATCATAGCCGGCCGGAGGCTTTAGTCCTTGCGACCAAGCTGACTGCCAAGTGGGTCTGGATCCATTGTTTATGTTCCGGCCGGTGCACGGTCAATGGAACAGTGAGGTTTCAGAGCATGTCGACAATCTCAGGAGGTTAAAGAGAAAGCTGTTTCTCTGCTGTCTGCCAATGTGTGAGATACTGCTCCCAAGGGAAGTGGCATCACATTTATTCACTGATTTTTATATCACAGCGCTGTTGTACTGATGAAGTCAGAGCACTCGAGTGTCACACATGCAGTCAGATGTGCTGTGGGAGATCTCCCTCAGATGAGTGAACCACGGAAGCTGTTCCCCAGGCCCCTACTGCAATGCGTGACACTGGATATGCACTCGAAACATGGGTGAATAGATGTGTGAACAAATGCACACATTTCGTTGGTAGCTCTCAAAGTCTAGTTCTGCAGACTTTATTAAAACTTTCCATGAAGCCTTGATCTTGTTCCTTGCCACATGCCTCCTTCTACCTGTTTTGCAACAAAGATCAGATCGCCCCGACTATTTTGTAGTCTGAAGCTGCAGACTGTGTCTTAGCCACTGATGCTGACAAACTCATCCAGGAGCCTTTTTCCTGGGGTTGTAGGGAGGAAAGGGGCATGACTTCCAGTGCTTTCTGAGAATTTAACTAGCTTTGAGAGAGGGCTACACTTCTCAACACTGCAGAAAACAGCAAAGTAGGACCGAGAACTCGGGAGTGGAACTCAGCAGCAACACACATGGAAATCATCAGTGCACATGGAAATCATCAGCGCAAAATTCAGCGCATATGTGAGTTGCTACTAGCTTCTACCCTGCTTACTGACTTAGCAAGGAAAATGTTTTCAGAAGTTTGCCATCGATTTTGGAAGCTGTTGGGGAAAAGGCTCTCTGGAACAGTTGTCTCTCAGTGTGAAAGGGCACAGCCACTTAAAAGGTGTCAGAAAAATGATACATTCAGAGGAGCAGTCCCTGGGGGGGAACCGGTGCATTAGGAGCAATGATGAAAGAAATAAGGACCAAAATAGGAGAGGACAGGGAAGCGTCCAAGCGGGCCTTCTTTCCCAGCCAGTTTGCTGCGTGTGAGAAGGACCCAGGAGGAAAGCAACAGTCCTGAGAGGAGAAGGGGGAGGTGGATGGTTTCGGATCCACATAGAATAGCCTGTTAAACGCAGTGTTTATGCTTATGTAAGTATAAAATCCTCATAGAAGGCACAGCTGCCTTAGACTGAAGAACGATCACTTTTCTTCTTTTTGCTTCAGTCAATGTGCTCACAAAGGGTTAACAGGTTTGACAGAGTGAGAAGTATTGCAGTTCGTATTCAGTTATTTCCTCTATCGGGGTAAACAAAACCCTTCATTATGTGTATTATTAAGGATCTTTAAAAAAATCAAGGGGAGCAGTGGGAAGCCCAGGTGACATGGAAATAATCGGGGATTGTATCTGAAAAGGCTCTGGCCCCAGCAGGCGCATCCTGGGCTCCATTCCTCCGTGTGTCCCCCCTCCCCCTTCCCTGTTTGAAGTGACTGGGCGGACTGCCCACACCTGGAAGCTGATAAGACACACTCCTTGCACACTCTCATAGTTTTCCAAGAAAAATAGCAAAGAATGCACTTGGGTTGAGGTGCAGGAGTTGCTGACTGGCATGGTCTCTAAAGAATCAGCATGCCCACATTTCTGCCCCCTCTCATGTTGCCAAGCTGATTCTCAGCTCAAAATGAATAAAATTGATGTGTTTTTGTAAATCAACAAGTACAGACCCTCAGCTCATTCTCTAAATGTTGATGTGCCAATTTAAAAACATTCTCCTCTGCTCACAAAATTACTCCGCCGACAGCGTTTGTGGGAAGGGCATTGTCCAGAAATGGGAGTAGGTAGCTGTGACTTTGCGTATGTTTGCTCATATTAATGATAATTCAGCCGGTATTTACCGAGCACCACGAAGCGCCGGGCTCTGGGGCCAGAGCTGTGAGTGAGTCTCTGCCCCCTGAGAAGCTTCCATAGTTAAGGGAGGGACTTGGTTATTTAGTTTTGAGGTGGTATTGAGAACAAAAAAAAGCTGAACATTGAAAATGGGGGGTTAAAAACGTTCTGCAGCATTATACAGTGTAGATAACTTTCCAAACACTTGTTTTTCATCCTTTTGTTGGGGAAGAACCTTTGATATCAAACTTACTATTCTGAGTGGCCATAATTAAAGAGAAGGCTCAAACCACAGAGGCGTGTGAGTGTAGCTGGAGAATGTTTTTCCGAGGTCAACCTCGCAAAGAACACACATGGGACACGTTCTTACTTGAAGGAAGCTTAGTTTTGGTCTTCTCTTAGTTACTTGTTTTTGTATCTTTGGATCGAGGAACACATTTGTAGAAGTTTCTGTAGGTGTATTTCAAGCAGGTTCACATACATAAAACATATGCTCCAAGGGTCCTTCCTGCTAGGTCGCACCCTATTATTTTACCTAAGAGTGATCTGACTGACTCAGAGCAGCGCTGATTCTGCAACCATTTTCTCAAGTTATTCTGCAATGTCTCCTTTGCAGTTGAGGAGGGAAGGCAGAAGCAGATTTAACCAGGTTCCCAGGGAGTGTATCTGTGTAAAACTGCTGCTCTGTTGGAGCTTTGCTGTCCCTCCTTTCCTCCCTCCCTCCCTTCCTTCCTTCCTTCCTTTCTCTCTCTCTCTCTCTCTCAATGTCATTTTTCTGGAACTAATAGACTCAAGAGAATTAGCTCTCTCTCGGTGTGTTTTATCTGGCAGTTTACCTTTTCTCTCATCTTTTCTTTATCTTCACCTGATAAGTATCACTTACTTGGTCATCTTGCCTGTAAAGACATTCTCAACCTTCCATTCCATCCACCTGTGTGCCCTCAGTAAGGGAGCGCTTTGATTTGAGGAAATCCTGACTGGTGGCTGAGTGAGCGGGCTGGCTCTCCCTGAGAGCTGGGGCCAGCTGGCCCCATGCAGGTGCAGCTCTGTCCAGTCCTGAGCGAGCTGGCCTGGAGGGGATCAAGCTGATGTCCCCAGCAAGCATGCATAATCTTAGGCAAACAAATAGCCCTGCCAGAAGGGGCATCCAACAGCTATCCTTAAGACAGAGCAACAATTCTTGGCTCCTGGATCAGTAAAATTATCTATTTTCAAAACAATCCTTTTAAAAAAAGAAACCAACCAAGGGGATAGTGTTGTTTGTGTAACTTTTTTGTAAGGTTATAAAAAGTTTTTCTCCCTGGGTGCAAAATGGGTATGGTACGTGGTCCTCAGCCGAGAGGTTGTTTGGGAAAGCAGTGATATCTCTCGGGATTTTCCTTTGCTAATGACTTCAGCCTTTCTCCCTGGTGGAAAAAAATTTTTCTTTTTATTTTTTTAAAAAATTCTGCTCTGAATGTTCTTAGGAATGGTTGTTGGGAGCTGGATAAGTTGGATCATCTCTCTTCCCCCGTGAGCAGTTCTCAGGTGCCATGAGTTGGACAGGCAGGGACGGTCCAGCGAGGTGCTGCCGAATCCCTTTGTTGAAGGTGGGCTGGATGTGGCCAGCAGTTCCCACACCTCATCCAGCCACTGCTCTGGGGCTCCTGTCCTCTCTGGATGCCCACCATGATGTGTTTGACCTGGACTGAACACATTTCTCTTTCAGATTTTACTTGACTGCTTCTCAGCCCTCGGCTTGCACTGACAGCCTGTTAGTTGAAGTCGGCATTACTGAAGCCCACTTGGAAAGACGGCTACATATACTCGGTACTGGGGGAGGGAGGGACTTCATTATAGACTTCGAGAGGCCTGGAAAAATTTTAAATTCACAAATAAGGGATTTAGAAACCTTATGTACTCAGAAGGCTACTGTAGAGGAAAAAGCAAAGATGAAAGAGAGCAAAGGGCACACTGCCATCTTAAACAAGGAAGGCAGAATGAATTATTGTGACGGGATCTTTGAAGAGGGAATAGTATCCAAATAGAGGCGAAGACGAGGCTGGCTTGAGATCCCGGGGAAATGGAGTCAATCGGTCAGTGAATTCTCACCTAGCACAAGTACCAGTGACAAAGCCTGGGGATGTGACACATGGGAGATCCGCCCCCGACACCAGGGAGTCATGGGGGTCCAGTGGGCACCATCTCTCGAATGCTGTGTCCTGGAACTGCCCCTCTTCATGCCTCACTCTCTTCACAGCTGCTTGGGTCGGTCAGTGGGGACAGAAATAAGACTAAGGTAGTTATTTCAGTTTCAGGTTAGCTGTGTCTAGTAGCTGTGTTTCATTGTTTGTTTTGCAGGGAGTAACTTAGGGCCTCCAATCTGATTGTTGACTTTGCTAGTTATCAGTAAGAAGCATTTCACAACAAATTTCAACTACATGTCATGTTCCCATCTCAGTCCCAGGCTTAGGCTGGACCTGGTTTAGGTCCCCTTTGGGACCTAAGGGGGTTTTATTTCTGTGTTTTTTGGCTTAGTGAGAATTTTTAGATATGTCTTAACTTTACTCATTTCTTCAGAGAGAATCTTCAGGACACAGCAAGGAATAGGATTTTGGGGCCAAAGTTCATCTGTTGGTTCAGAATTTTTGGTAAACATAAAAATTTCCATTACTTTTGGCTGTATGAGTAGAGTTTTACATTTTATTTTATTTTTAAAGTTCATATTTCTCTTCTTTTTATTTTGGAGGACAGTGCTCATCCACCAAACATTTAGCATCTACTAAATGGCATCGTGGAGCAAAGTGCAGAGAGAGAGGGCCTGGTCCATGTTGCCACAGACTCCGGCAGGGGCCCCTGAAGTGGGCTTGGGGAAGTGAGTGGGAACTCAAGTGGAGATGGGGAAGGAGGACATTTCAAGCCCAGCAGAATGCCACGGCCACACAAATGAAGGGTTTGAGAGGGGCAGTGACAGTTCCTAAGTGATTAGAGCCAGCTAGGTGGCGGGACGAGAGGAGGCATTGCAGTTAGGCAGACAGATCAGGGTCAGGCTTTGTACGTAAGTGAAGAGTTCAGATTCCATCCTGTAAGCACTCACATATAGTTCTTAATCAGAGTGATGATAGAGGAGGTGTAGTGGATGTTTTTTCATCTTCTTGGCTACCCAGCGAAGAATTATGCTGGAGAGAGAGGATGGGCAACTCACTTCGTGTGTTAGAGGAATTTCCATCTTTAGGATGCCGAGTCGGCTCTGCTGTAGAAGCTGAAATGTTACGTGCTCTCTTTCCCAGTTTCATTTGAAGTTCAGTAATGGGAACGTGACCTAGGCTCTGCTAATAAGATGTCTTGACTCTGGACTTTAAATAGTGACGTGAAGAAGCTGAGACCTCAAGCCAAATCCATTTCTGGAGAAGCAGCCATCAGTTACTTGAGGCAGCAGGGGAAGCACCTGAGGGTCAGGGCCGAGTGTTCACTGGTTCGGGGCGGTGGTGGAAGCTGTCTTGGCCCAGCAGCACCACCTGCGCCTTTACCTCACTGTCTCCTCAGCATGACTGTGGGCGTCGCTGCTGGCTGCATAGCCTCCACTCCTGATTCTCCACCTGTCTGGGAGATCCTGTGAGCGATGCGATCTCCTCTCTCCCTCAGTAGACCCTTCCTTCTTTCCTTTCTCTATCCTTCCCTCCCATCCTCCCTCCCTTTACTGAGACAGAACTTATGGACAGTAAGATGCACTCTATTAAAGTTTACAGATCAATGAGTTTTACAAGTGTATTCAGTTGTGTAACCAATAACACAAGATACAAGCTATCTCCATCACCCCGAAAAGTTCCCTCGTGCCCCTTTGTGGTCAGTCCCCTCTCCCTGTGTCCAGCCCCTGATCTGATCTGACTTTTTTCCCCCTTGGAGTTTTGCCTCTTCTAAACACTCATATAAATGGATCATACAAGATGAGGCTTTGTGTCTGACCTTTCTTTTCCCACTCAGCATAATGTTTTTGTGTGTAACAGCTCATTCCTTTTCATTGGTGAATAATATTCAAATAATATTTGGTTACATCACAGTTTGTTCGCCCCTGCACCAGTTGACGAACACTTGTTTTTTTCCAGTTTTGGGGCTATTATGTGTAAAGCCACTGTGGACATCCTGTGCAAGTCCTTGTGTGGACATGTTTTCACTTTTCTTAGGTAAATACTGAGTGATGAGATCACTGGGTCATGCGGTAAAAATATGTTAAACTTTATAAGAAACCGCCGAAGTGTTTTCTAAAGTGCTGATGCGATCGATTACCAGACATATAACCGAAGTATGAGTATTGCCATTGTTCTGCCTCTTTGACAGTGCTTGTCCATCATGTTAATTTCAGTCACGAGCAGGTGTGTCGTGGCACCTCAGGGTAGTTTTAATTTTTCGTATTTTATAGTGTTCTTATAAATGATATTGTTTTAAATTTTCAGCTTCCAATGGTTTGTGTCTAGGATATATAATTGATTTTTATATATTGATTTTGAAATATATTGACTTTGAATCTTGTAACCTTACTAAACTTACCTATCAATACTTATAGCTCTTTTAAATAGATTCTTTGGTATTCTCTTTGCAGGTAATCTTGTCATCTGTAAATAAAGGTATATTTAATCCTTTCTAATTTGACGCTTTTTTTACTTCCTTTTTTTACCTTATTATTGCTCTAGCGAGGACCTCTACTTGATGGTCATTGAATGGAAGCAGTGAGAATAGACTTAATATTAATGGGAAAGCATCTAGCCTTTCATCACTGAGCACGATGCTAATGTGGTTTCCTTGTGTGCTTCACCAGTTGCGGGCATGCCATTTGCTAGTTTGCTGAGAGTTGTTACCCTGAATGGATGTTGAAGATTGTCAAGTGTTTTTTTTTTTTCTGAATCTATTGAGATGATCACAGAATTTTTCTTGCTGTTACTGTCAATTACATAGATTGATATTCAAATATTAAGCCAACTTTGCATTGACCCTACCTTTTTTTATAGTGCTGGATTTAATTTAGTGATATTTTCTTGAAGGCTTTTCATATTTAGTTTCCTTTTTTTTATAATGGCTCTGTCTGGTTTGGGGTATCAGGGTAATGTTTCATGTAATCAACTGGGAAGAGAGTGTGTAGAAGTGGTACTGTGGTATTATTTCTTCCTTAAGTGTTTGATAGAATTCATCAGTGAAATAAATCATCTGAGCATGAAGTTTTCTTTGTGGAAACTTTTAAAAACTAGGGCTCTGGTTTCTTTAATAAGTATAGGGACATTCAGGTTATCTATTTTTTAAAGTGACTTTTGGTAGTTTGTATTTTTCAAGTAAATTGCCTATTTTATCTAAGCTATCAAATTTAATGGCCTTAAGTTCTTAATTTTTTCTTATTATCCTATTTATTTATTTATTTTATGATGTCTATTTTTTTAATTCAATACATTTGACTTGTAACATTGTGTAAGTTTAAGGCATACAGCACATTGCACTCATACATTTATATACTTATGATTACCAGTGCACAAGTAGTTACATTTATTACATTACATAATTATAGAACAATATTATTGACTATATTATACTGTGCATTATCTCTATGTCTTATCTACTACTCGGTACAAGTTTGTACCCTCAAACACCATCAGGCTTATCCCCTGGTACCTACCGTTTTATTCTCTGCTTTTTACAGGTTTAACTTTTTTTTTTAAATTACTTTATTGTTGTTCAGTTACAGTCTGCATTTTCGCCCCACCACTCTCCCC
>VMDR010038267.1:0-10017 GCA_007922815.1 Macrotus californicus | reverse complement strand
GTGTTGTTGATAGTTACTGGGTGGACTCACTTTGTCCCTGGCACTTTGCATGCAGGCCCTTATTTTACAGACAAGAAATCTGAGACTCAGGGATGACAAATGATTTGCTTCAGTTCACTTAGCTGGTGAGTGCGAGAGCAGTACTTCAAACCCGTGTCTGCCTTGCCCTCAGCCTTCTCTCTTTACTCCATATTTCTTCATCATAGAAAGATCACCTTTCCAGGCTTTTTGATAGTTCTACTTTCACCTTTACCTATTCTTTTTATGTGAGAAGTCAACTGTGTAGTGATTACAGAGTCTCAGCTACAATCTTTTGTGTAATTAAAAATGAGTAGCACTGTACCTCAGATACTATGTACGTATTCAATACTCCTGAAAAGTCTACAAAATAGACTTGATTTTGAATGTGGGAAGTGAGGACAAACAGCTGTGGAAACAGTGATGGAATTAAGAAGTCTGCCGTGATCGATTAGGGAGGCTTTGTCATAGCTGATCTGTGAGGAGTGGGACTTTATCTGATGGAAAAATATGCACCAATAATTGGTACTTTCCTTTTTATTTATGTACATCACATTTCCCAATTCATCAGTGACTCAGAGGACATATGGAACACATGATTATAAAATTTGAATGTGTGCATTCTAAGGAAGGGTGGTTAGAGATATTCATAGTAAAATCTAATCTTAAGGGAACTGGCTTCAAAATATGTTCCAGTCATGTTTTAAAATTAGAGTTCTTTATTTACTTAGTACTTTTCTTTCAACCAACTTTAAATTGATTCTTTTTTTTTAAATTGTTTAATTGTTGTTCAAGTGTAGTTGTCTGCATTTGCCTCTCTACTCCCCCTGCCCCACCCCAGCCATCTCTGCCTCCCTCCCTTGATTCCACCCCGCCTTGGTTTTGTCCATGTGTCCTTTATAGTTGTTCCTGAAAACCCTTCCCGCCTTTTCCCCCCATTATCCCCTCCCACCTCCCCTCTGGTTACTGTCAGATTGGTCTTAATTTCAATGTCTCTGGCTATATTTTGCTTGCTTGTTTGTTTTGTTGATTAGGTTCCACTTAGAGGTGATTCTTTTTTCTTAACCTGTTTCAAATGATCACTCCCCATAAAATATTGGGTTTGATATATTAGTACTTACTAATATGTAGGCAAGCAAACATGTTCGATATCTTTTGTTTGAATCACACGTGTACCACCTAAATTAGTTTTGCATGCTGCCACTCTCAGACATAACAGTTTTTGTTTTAATTCCTGTGATAACTGGCCTAATCGGCTCTTCTCATCTTTTTGATACAGATCACCAAAGAGATATGTCCCCGAATAGTCAATGAAAGGACTGCCCTTCAGTAGGTAGGTGTGGAACCACTCCGTCCATTCAGTGTGATCAAGGATTGAGATCATATGATCCGGAATCCGCTCGGCAGAACTCCTGGATAAGGTAGGCAATGACAATGAACTTTAACAGTTATAAATGTTCACACTCAAATGACTTCTCAAATAAAACATAATGAATACTTGCCTTCATAACAGTTCAGTTGAAAAACTGATGGTGTTTTTGTAAATTATAAGATCACTTAGGTTAACAATTTGAAATGGAACAGATAAAGAAAGACACGGACCAACTAGCGTGTGCCCTCAGCACAGCGATAAAGAGGCTCCATAATTTATGGGATACATAAAGTAACTTTATGAACAATAAAAGAATTGCCTTAAAGATTTAAGTGGTTGTCATATGGAAGAGAAAATGCCAGTGCTATGTTACTCCCACGGGCAGGAGGAGAGAGGGTGGCTTTGAAGCAGTGTAAGGGACAGCTTTAAATCCAAAGTAGAAAACTCTGGTTGTGGACAAAAAGAGGTTAAATGCATCTCTTTTCCAAAGGCAGCAGGTATTTTTGAATAAAGAGAGAAATTGAGTTTGATGACCTATGAATTTCTAATTTTAAGAGTGTAAGAAATTAGTTAAATTTCTACACTTAAATTTCCGTATCAAAGTAGATTGTGCTAGAACAAATCTCTCAAAATTACATGATATTGAGTTCAAAGTGTCTTAATTATTTCCATATAAATCCCTCATTTTCAGGCATGTTGGGAAGGAACTCTTGACATTCAATTTCTGTTCTACAGAGAATTTTATTCTCATAACTAAGAATTCTGAGCTCCAAGCAGTTCTTCAGACTTAGTAAGGACTTCTTTGGGATGGTAAATTTAACAAAGCTGTTAACCTTTGAAAATGTGAACCTGAATGGAAAGAAAATGTCCAATATACCAGCTGCTTTCTTAATATTTAGCTACAACATTACTTGATAGAGGGAAGAGTATACACTTTAAAAATAGACTTTAAAAAATCATGTGGTTGTTCTTTATACTCAATGAGGTTTACATTAATAAATTAATACTTCACTTCTAGCTATGAAATAGTGTTGGGAAAACCAAGAATACAACATTTTAGTTAATGGGTGGGCATGTGGTAAAGTGTCTAATAGGTAATCTTCCTCTATTCCAGGTAGTAGTTAGTGCTAGATTTTAAGGTTGACTATTCTTGATCTTGCAGTTTTAAAATTACTCATGACATGTAGAGTAGTTTGATCCTACCTACTTTATTTAAGAGACCTCAGAGGGCATATTTCTGATACTAATGTTGCTTGAAGTTACTGCTACTTTCAAGAATTTCCAAAGCAAGCTGCAAGTTGGGCACACCTATGTATTGCTGGACTCTGTGCCAGAAGAGATTCCTTTTGTATTATTAAAATATATTTTAAAGATAATCTTGTTTAAAATTAATTCAAATCCAATTGCTCTGAAGTAAGAAGATTGGGTAGAGCAATAGGAAGAAATCTGTATAGCAATAATTGTTATTATGCCCGTGTTAAAATTGGAGTCCCGGTAATGTTTTTGTCCCATCACATGTCCCATATGAAGGAGTACATACTTTCTTCTCCATGTAAATGTCATCCTGCTGGATGTAAAGGTAGTAGAGTAAAACACTTACTACATGGATTTAGGATTAGCCAATCAAGATTACTAAGAAAGCTGTATTTCATTTTTCCTGATATCATATTCTTGGGCATAAGATTATAATTAAAAATTTACTTGAGTACTCTAGAAAAAGCATGGGAAAACTTACTGGTAAATGATCTTACACTCTTAACTCAGAACCTGACTAGATCAGTCCTTTACAATTTTGTGAATGTTTTTTATTAAATCAGGATGGAATATATAATTATGATCCAAAATGTCCATGGGACATTGGAGTCCTCTGAACACCAAGCTAACCCCAGATGAAAATTTTCTTTTATATATAAACCTTTGGGGATGATGAGGGAGTAAGATTTTCTCCAACTAGGGAAGAATATTTTCAGTGCAATTATCTTGGATGTATCCTTGGTGCTGCCAACATTATTTCTTGAATATTTTCCCTGATCCAAGTTTTGCTTAACCCAGGTATGTTTCCACTGTTCATCATGGCCTGGCTATTTGAGGTGATCTATAGACTTTCTAACTCTGCCCAGTCCTATGTAATGACCAGGGCTCATTCTGAGTTGGGTATTTTTCCCTTTCCTACCCTTGCTAGACAGAAACTGCTATTCAACTCTGTTTTCCACCCTGAACCCCCCACACTTAGAAGAATTCAGTAATGGAGAACCTTGTGCAATCTCTGATACTCATCTTCCCATGTGGTCATAAATGCAGTAAGCTCTGCCTGCCATGTAGCAAATGAACATGAGCAAGAAGACAAACAGGACAGGACAGGAAGATGTTGATTACACTGACTTTCAAGAAGTAGTGTCTATTGATAACTCAGCTTTGAAGATAGAATATAGTAAATTACTGACAGTAAGCTAGAGTGGTATATAACCATTCAGTCATTGCTTATACGTTCAGACTGGGCAGTGGGGCAGGACTGCTTGTGGGGTGGTGGAAACAACCATGAAGAAGATGACTGGACAGGATAGCACCAGTGGAAGCTATTGGTGCCAGATGGAAGAACTGAATAAGTTAGATCATAAAGATTATAGTGTCAGTGAGGGTAGGCAGTAATTTGTCAGTTTAATGGAGAATGGAAAGGTCAGGACAAGAAGTGACCCCCAAAAGAAATGCCAGATGTGGAAACAGTAATAACTATTTCAACTTCATTTCAGAGTCCTGAACAATTCTGGGAAACAAGTTGCCCAGGAAAAAATATGACTCACTTTTATTTTGTTAATAATCATATGGTCAACCCTGCACCCAGATGGAATTCTAATATTACTAAATTGATGTTATTTCTAAATGCTTTAGGCTAACCATTCTTCAACTCTTATATATTATAAACATGAGTTGCTATGCCAGTCAGCTTTCAGCAACCCCAAACCGAATATTCTGTGTGCGAGTCCATCAGCCTGTACTGGCAGAACTTACTTGGACTGATCAAATTAGTGTCATACAACTCTTTAATGTCTTTCGGAGTTCCGGAGTATTGTTCTAAATACTCCTTATCAGTGCACCCTGCTGTTGAAGCTCTTTTTATTTAATATTAAGCTCTCGTATCTAGTATGTCACTTAATATCATTGTATTTCCCTTTTGGATAAGATTATGTTTTATTTTGTCAAAAACCAGTGGTATTTGATCAAGACAAATGAAAGCAGTATTTTTCCACGTTGTTTTTCTAGTTATAGAAATCAAATGTCGACTTGGCATCTGCTACCAAGTTCTGCCGAAGAATGTAGTTAGTGCTTAAAGAAATTCTTCCTTTGACACCAGAACTAAAAGTGTGTTGACAGCTCTTTAATGAAGATTTCTGGAACCAATCAAAGCCTTTTCTCTGTAACACATCCTCTGCAGGTAAATGCTGAGATTAATAGTTTATGTTTAGACAGTTGAGGTGTCAACAGAATTGCTTCTGTTATGCTAATATATTTTTGTGTGCCAGATATTATGAGACATACCATCAGATGATAAAAAGTGAGATTGTCCCAAATTAAGCAGAAGCTTATTATATTAACTTCTCAATTAGTTAAAAAAATACAGATAACTTTAATAGGCTCAAGTTTGTGCCTTCAATTCTCCTTCATATTCCTGCTGCCAGGATTTGACTGTTCACTTCCACCCATCCAATAGTCCATTAACACTGACACCACAAGGGTGGGAAGGGAAGGCAGAGGGGGTGTAAATCTAATCAATCAATTTCACAGCTCCATAGCAGTGATGGTTTGGTGGAGGAAAAGTCTTACACAAATGGGTAAAGTGAAGATTTCATACCACTGACAAAACTTACTCTTCTCTACCTGCAATGCTCTAATTCTCTAGTATTCTCAGCAACTTGGTAGATTGAACAATAATGTAAAGTAGATATGTATCAACTCAACAGCATCACCGATGTTTACGCATGTGACCCAACTTAGCATTACCTAGTATCTTGTAGATCGCTGCTATCATGAAATATTCAGACTTTGTATATTAGCAAATCCCTGTATTTTGTTATTTGCTACTTTGTTCTTTTGGTTAGTAGTAAAATTAGCTGGTTTGTTCTATGATTTCTAACCATCCAGAGGGTTATTAGAAGGTTGTGGTTGCTTGAATGTTTTGTTGATTGTGATAAATGGCAAATTAAATAGTGATATACTAACAGTTACCTCGCCAAAAAAAAACATGCAAACTAATAGCCACTCACCTACCTTAGGCAAAATTTCCCTTCTTCTGCAGAGTCTGTGTACTGTATCTCTGCCATGAGATTCAGCTCTACTTTAGGTTTGTTTAATTTTTAAATAAAGGTTTTATTTGGTATGGCAAATTATAATTATTCAATTCTTAAACATTAGTGGCATAAATTTGTATAGAGTTCATATATAACAAAACTACATAATGGAAGACAAAAATGTTTTCTTTTTATTTCATAATATTATATAGATAAGCTTTATACTTTTCAAATGTCTACCTGCACAGTAAACTTCTACCATTGATTTTATTAATAAGGATAATTACTGCTTTAAAAGTAGGCCTCAGCCAGCTATAATTCAAATCTAAATGTTCCTGGACTTTTTAAAAAATATATACCACAGTAAATACCTTATTTCACACAAATATGTATTTTTTTAATGCACAAGGGCCCCAGCACTGTTTCTGGCGCTTGTTGAAACTGTGGTAGTTTAGCACAAGATAAATTCCAATATTTTATTCTCTCTCTGTTTTGACTTGGCCTTTGTCTCATCTTTTACATATTAAGGGAGAGTATTTTATCACTATTAGTGCTAAAATACAGATTAAAAAGAAGTACATCCTGCATGCATTTATTGTCACAACCTTATCTCCACTATATTAAAAAAGCATATTTTCCCAAAAGAAGATGTTTTCAAAAAATAAAATCAATCAACAATGTTAATACACTTTATCCAAGTTTTCTTTATAACAGCATATGAGATGCCTCCGTCATCAGTTCCTTTCATAGATGTGCCATGTGAATTTAGAATACATCTGTCATGTAAACCAGGCAATGGATAAACTGTTTTTTTAAATGTATCAACAACATTACTGTCTTGATTGCAAAAAAAAAAAAAAAAGCTAATTTTTATAACACATTTCAAAAATAGGAGTAGGTATCTGAACCCTTGAGACATACATTTCACTTTTGTTAGAAAAAAAATTAAGTTGGCTATCTACCAAGATTTCTTCAGAAAAAACCGTGAAATGGCAATATGTACAGTTTGTTTTCTCATGTAGTTTACTAGTCATGGCAGTAAGTGAGAAGCACCTTTAATGTAATATTTAAGGAACTTATCAGAAGTTCAGGAGGGCACAACATATAATTTTTTCCTAAAAGATTTCATAGAGTAGGAGTTAAGCCATCATGGCGATCAATGTGCATATATATGCTTTAAAAATAAGTCTAGAATGAAGTTTAATGCCTTAGCTCCTTTCCTGGTTGGCTCCAATGGCTTGTTTGATGAGAACGCTGATTCCTTTACCGACCACACTGACAGCAGCCTCAATGCTGATTGACTCATTGACGCAACAACGCCTGTATGAGATTAGCTCTGAAGGTTTCTGATAACACGTTGCAAGGTATTGTGGCTCATCTTCATAATTTTAGAGAAAGAAAACAACAAAGCTTTTTATAAGGATCTTGTTCACATTTGTTTCATGACTCTTATTCTAATTCACAAGATTCTACTGACACTTTATCTTGTGAAAGAGAGTCTTGTTTTCGTCTACAACACATATTCAACTTGATAGATGCTTGTAACAGGCCTTCTGAAGAAATACCAAAATCCAAACAGGCTCAAGTTTCTGTCAGAATAAAATCATACCCTTCAGGGGTGTCAATGCCATCATGGACCGGCCATGTTCTTTGTCACCTCTGTGATGCTGTTAAAGTTCCAACCTACCTGGATGGCTTAAAGTGGGAATTTGAAAACTGTACATTATAAATTTTGTGATCATTGGATCTCATCCATTTCCTTTCAGCAAACAAATCTGTAAACAAATATATCCCCTGTTCCATTTGAACTTCTGTGATATAATTATGTGAAGTTTAAGGAGGACTGTAGTGAGAAAAGCATAATATGTAAGACTATATGTAGAGAGCTATTTTGTGGCCAGGAGAAAAAGATTAAAGTGTGGTTCTTCTGCTTTTATTTCAGATAGCAATTTCCTTTGTTCATCTGGAAGTAAACAACAGCCTTGAGAAATTTTCTGTTTATTCTCTCTCTCTCTTTTCTCTCCTCTCTCTCCTCCAAACAAAATAAAAATGCTATTTTTGGAAGATATAATATGTAAATTTATCACCAGTGTTACAGGGAAAATTATGGGTAAATAGAAATATTTTTTCCTAGAAATAATCATTGTTGCTAACTTGCTGGTAGTACCTATTTTGGTTAATAAAGAAAATCTAAGAACTTCCCATAAGAATATTAATAGAGTTATCATTTTGAACATTCATCAGTATGGTTATCCTCATATTTATGCAACTTGAAAAGAATTTCTCTGTATCTCTGTATTAACATAGTTATTTTGGGAATCATCTGTGATGTTGGCAAATTGCTAAAAGTCATGCTTTAAACCAGAGATTAGCAAACTTTGTTTATAAAGAGCTAAACAGTACATATGAGGCTCGGGGCCCTATGGCCTCTGTTAACCACTCCACCTGTATTGTAAAAGCAGCCACAACACCTAAGTGGATATGGGTGTCTGGGTTTCAGCAAAACTGTATCTACAGAAACAGGTGGTGGGTCAGGTGTGGCCTGCAGGCAGTCATTTTCTAACTCCTTTTAACCGTTCTCCATTAGACACTAGGTATATTCAGCATAGATGTTAGCCTCTACTTGGAACTAAGTTCTATGTCAAGAACATCTCCAGTATTAAGGTTGCCTATCAAAGTTATAATTAATGTGTGGAATAATAAAAATGATTGGTAGTAAGGTAATGATATAATTTCTAATATTTGCATGGTTTGGAAAGATGTGAGGCCAAAATAAAATCTGTGATTACTTTGGGCTCCTTAGATGAAACCATTCAAGTAAAAGCTGTTGGTTATTATTAGTGTATTATTTTTGCAAAGAAGAGCATGGTTTCCAGACAAAAATTAGTCCCTTATATAATTTGAAATTAGAGTATATTGTTAATACACTCTCCTTGAAATTTGAGAGCTTGACAATGGTACTGGTAGTCCCAGATAATATCAGAGCACAGGTAAGACTAGAGTGATTTCTAAGGTCCCCTCCTGGCCTAATATTGAATGGTTCTATGCAAATGAGCACATCAAGGTTCTCATCAAATGTAACTGATGGAAAATGTGTGAAGGGAGGGCAATGGTTGTTCCCCATTTCAAGAGACTGAGTAATTACCTTTTATACATCATGATTGTTTTGACTATTGAGGTTGAAGATTTTCATGTATTCATTTGCCATGTAAAGTTATTTTTCCCTTTTTTTTGGATGAATTCTCTCTGTGCCTTTGATTGTGTTACTACTCTAATATTTATCTTTTTCTTACTGAATTTGCTCAGCAATTTTAGGACAATAATACTTTGACAAATATGTTCCAAGTGTTTTAGTTGGTTTGTCTGTGGTTCTCAGCGGCAAGGATTTCAGCACAGCTGACCACTTGCATATGCTGGCTTTGGAGTCCTGTTCATTTCATGCACTTATGTCTGTGCATCCCTGGCTGTAGTTTCTTCTTTAGAATTCCCTGATGGGTGAATGTCCTTTCTCTGAGTCTGCCAGGAGCCTTACAGATCTTTGGTTTACACAGAGTTAGCTCGTTGGTTATAGTTCTTGGAGTCTGCTGTTAATAATGCTGTGGAGAGAGTCTAAGTTAAAGGGATACCCCAGACAGTTCCAGGTGCTGCCATTGTTAGAATTAAAGTGTAGAATTGGGCTCCAGAGTGTGTTGATTGCTCCCTGGATCATTGTACGCATTTTTGACCAATACCAATATAGATCTGCTCAATTGTTCTGTATGGACCCAATAAAAATGAACCTGAAGATGCTGATTTTAATCTCCTAAACTGATAAACTGTTTGGTATCACCCAAACACAGGTCCCAGAAAAAAAGAGGCAAAATGAAATAATTGATGATTGTTTTTTAAAAAACTACACCGAATAAATAGCTCAAAACTCTCTTGATTATGGACCAGAAGTAATATTCTGACATAAATATGTTAACAGAGTTAAATTAAAGCAAAGAAATTCTATGCTAGTGTCTTTGTGCTGCAGGTAGGCTTTGACGCAACTTGATACCCCACAAGGAAGGTTCCTAATCGGTGGCTGCTGTTTCTTTTTATTTGCACATGGTGACTTGTCATAGAAATATGTTTCAGGAACACCCAAATTGTCAATATATAAAAAGGTTAATAAAAAAACCAGGCCTACATTTTAAAGCATGTTCTTTTTATAGTCACTAACATAAGTGACTAAAATGTTTTTCAGTTCTGATTTTGGCACACTTGATAATATGTGTCTACACATTCTGAGAAAGTTAGCTGGATGTTTGAAGGATAAAAACGCCACAGCAAATCCTATTAACTTTTCTAGATAAATAG
>VMDR010038266.1:0-10018 GCA_007922815.1 Macrotus californicus | reverse complement strand
GGCTAGTGTATAGATTTTTGATATGTAACATTTTTATTTTCTAGGTAACCTGAAAATGGAGTGTTTCCTCTTTTTTCTTTATTGAGGTATTCCTTACATACTGTAAACCACCAATTTTAATTGTATAGTTTTGATGAACTTGGGTAATTGCACATCATTGTGTAAATACCACCACAATCGCCCTGTAGAACAGATTTCCTCCTAAGAAGTTTCCTTGAGCACTTTGCACAGCTTGCCCTTTACCCAGCCCCAGGTGACCACTGACCTGCCATCACCAGTTTATCCCGTTTAAGACTTTCAGGTCCATACAGTAAGTTCTCTTTTGTGGGTGACTTCACTCACTCACCACCTGTCCTGTTGTTGCTGTCTTTTAATATTTCCTTCGTTTTTGCTAAGTAGTGTTGACATCTCGGAAAACCC
Source organism: Macrotus californicus (assembly GCA_007922815.1). NCBI lineage: Eukaryota > Metazoa > Chordata > Mammalia > Chiroptera > Phyllostomidae > Macrotus > Macrotus californicus. Next base: position 9,598 of record VMDR010038266.1, on the reverse strand, counting down.
GCTACTTAGCCCTGGCCAGGTAGCTCGGTTGGTTAGTGTCACCCCACTTTAAAAAAACAAGCAAACAAACTGGCACTTGGGAGCCCAAGAGGGGTTTGGAAAGTGAAAAGAACGCCCTAGGTTATCTCCTGCGTGGTCCCCAGCGCAGGCTCTCCCTTCACGCTCCCCACGGAATCGCATCAACAATCTACTACTTGCCCAATCTCTTCAGAGCGTTTACCCTTCAGGAGGCCAACAAGGTGCTGAGTCTCGCTTTCATGTGGGTGTTTGGTGAAGACAGCAGTTTCCTGGAACGCAGCGCCGACCTCTTCTCTGTTTTCTTCATTTTGCTCTGTAGCCTATGTTTTATTTTACCTTTTGCCCTCTTTCTTATTATTTTGGGGGAAACAAGTTTAGTTTTAGTTCCGCTAGTGGTTGTTTATACATTTTTAAATAACATCTTAAATCACCTTTAGTTTCTGAAGCTTAGTTAAGGGGGGGGGGGCTGAATACGCCACCCAGTATGCCACATTGGCATGCGAATTATTTTGAGATAAGGCCATAGAGACCCAGCAGACCCAGGAAGATGTTGACCTCTCTTTTGACTGCCTTCACTGAGTTTAGATAGGGTGCCTGTCCCCAGAAAGAGCAATTATCAAAGACAGCTTTTTTATCTGACAGACTTAGCCGCCTGGCAGGACAAACATCCGGGCAACCAAACATGGTTCTTAGCTCCCTGCGAGGGGCCCACCTTGCTTTTGCAGCACGTACCCCCATCCTTAGCTCAGGATGACGTATAAGCCTCAATTGCCTGCTGCCTTTCAGTCTCATGTCTGGGGGACACCCAGACATGTGAAATTAAATTTGCTTTTCTCCTGATAATTTGTCTTTTGTCAATTTAATTATTAGACCAGCCAAAGAGCCTGCTTTATATGTTCAAGGAATAACACAGAGAACAATGAACCAAGGCAGGGAGTTCGAGGTCAGGTCAAATATTAAGGGGCAAGGGCAAGGGTCGGGTCAGACTTCAGGGTCCAGAGCATGCAGAGCTCGTGTAGGGATTTTTTGGCTTCAACTCTGAAAGAGACAGGAAACTATTGGAGGATTTTGAGCACAGCAGCAACTTGACATGGCTTGCGTTCAAGAAGAACAGAATGATTGCTGTGTGGTGAATAGATTGTGGGGGGCAGGGGAAGCAAAGGGGGTGAGAAGTGATGGTGGTTTGAACTAGGGTAAAAGTGGTGGACATGAAGAGAAGTTGCAGGATTCTGGGTAGAACCAGTGAAGTAGAACCAATTAGATTGAGTGTTAAAGGAAGCGGTAAGTCAACAAGGACCACAAGGGTTTTAGGTCTGGACACCTGTGGAAGAATGTTGCCATTTTTTATCTCAGAGACACTGAAGGAGGAGCAGGTTTTGGGGAGGGTGGGGGGTGATGATTTGGAAGCTCAGGTTTGGAGCTGTTACATCTGAAAGGCCCATTGGACAACCTGGTAGAGGTGTCCAGTAGGCAGGTAGAGGTACATGTCTGCAGTTTAGAGGGGAGGTCCATTCTGGGGATCTAAACATGGACATTGCCAGCAAGTAGATAGACGATATTTATAGTCCTGAGACTAGATGAGAACACGTAGGGACTGAGTATCTGGACTGAGTCTTAGGGAAGATTGGGAGTCAGGGAGACGAGTAGCAGCCTGGAAAGGAGTGATCGATGAGAAAAACAGGAGGCAGGTCCCAAAGCCAAGGGCAGAAAATGTTTCAGGAAGCTGGGAGAGATCAGCTGTGCCAAATGCCACTAAGAAGTAGATGACTGAGATCTGAGAAATGGTTGTTGGCCTTTACCACATGGCCTTGGCTACTGGGGACTTGGATAAGAGCTGTTTGGGAGGAGTGGTGGGGCCCAACCTGACTGCAATGGTTCATGAGAGGACAAGAAATGTGCGGGAGACACATCATGGACATCTCCTGAAGCATTTCCTTGTAAAGAAGGCAGAGGAGTGGGGCAGTGGCTAGGGAAAGGCACAGAGGTAGGGTCTAGGAGGGTTCCTCTTATCAGCATGTTTGTACACCCATGGGGATAATAATGACGCATGAAAGAGAGGAATGTCCCTGAGTGACTGAGAAGGGAAGAGATGGAGGTATAGATAGGGAGGCTGGTCTTTGCTAGGAGTGCGGATGGTTGATGCCAACTACTAGAAAAGGAGACAGAACACAGGCCCAGGTGGAAGCAGGCCCAAGTGGCAGCATATGGAATGACTCTTCCGTTTGCTTCCACTTTCTCTCTGAAATGGACACAAGGCCCTCAGCTGCCACCGCAGAGGGTGGACTTCACTGACAGTGAATTGGTTTCTGGCAAATTGACCCAGAGCCCCAGAAACAGCTCTTGGGTGGATTTATTAGTTCACATATTTTCATTCCATTAATCATAAGTTACTATGTTTGTTTTTACTAGTTTCTCCCTTCAATCTTCTTTATGTTATTTTTCTGACTACTTGGGTTTTTCCATTTCTTCTTGAACAATAGGGAGCGTTTAAGGCTATAACTTTTCCTTCCGGCACAGCTCCCACCTTCCTCTCCCCCCACCTCCCCCAATAAGGATGGTGCAGTACAAAAGAACTTACTCAGCCTTGAACCCAAAGTCCGAATTCTTACTGGGTAATGTGGGGTCTGCTACAGTAACAAGGTCTGGACCTCCAGTTTCCTCCTTTTCTACATCCGTGGCTTTGTCATACAAGCCCTGCTATTGCACAAACTCCAAACAATAGTGTGTGCTGTTACGTTCCAGCGTGGCAGATAGTGGCCAAGCTCTTCAAACCTCAGGGACAGATAGAAGAGTGGCCATGTCTTCCCTATGGCCTTTAGCACTTTAAAACAGCCTCAACGATCTGAATATTTGGGTTTTATTGGTTAGGAAAGATCACTTCGCACAAACCATCTGCGAGCCTCTGTGTCCTTTACCATCTAAATCTCTGAAATACTAGGTGTTAGCTGTGTGTAAGAATTAAATTAGATTAGGCGGCATAAGAACAGCTATGTGAAAAAGTGTAGACAGCAAGGCTGTGAGCACATGGTCTCAATGTTGATTGTGGTTGATTCCGGGTAAACCTTTTCCTTCATAATTTCTCTCCAATTTTCAACTTCTCAGCCATAACTATGTATTTATTTATTAATTTTAAAAAGTTTTAAAAAATATATAGAAAATACAAATTTGTGTATTCCATGTAAATCACGCTTATGTAAAACAATGATATGCCCATGAACAGAACTATTACAAACTGCATCAAATGTTAACAGTTTTTCTTGGTGTAGTGGTAATAGTGGATGACTTTTGTTCCCTTCCTCTTGCTGATCTGTATTTTCTGAGAATATGTTTGCATACTCTTCATTCTTTTCATAGTGGAAAAGTTAATTTATTTTAACAAAGTAAAATTCCACCAGGAAGTCCTATGTACAAGACTCCTTTTTCACGGATGTTTTCTGCGATATAGAGAGTTTTTTCAATCCAAATATTCAGATTTATTATTTTTTCCTTCTTGGGACAGTTTTCCTCAGTTATGCCTTTGCTCATTTGTTCTAGTTTTTACTTCACACTCGGGAACCCTCTAGTCTTGGGTTTTGATCTCTGGTCTCTGTACTTTTATACCTATCATCCTTCTTATCTTTTTCATCTCTTTGTTTTTTTTATAAGATTTTATTCATTTATTTTTAGAGAGAGAGGAAGGGAGGGAGAAGGGGAGGGAAAGAAACATTGATGTGACAGAGAAACATCAGTTGGTTGCCTCCCATACATGCTCCAGTCAGGGATCAAACTTGCCACCTAGGTATGTGCCCTGACCGGTAATTGAACCCACAACCTTCTGGTGTATAGAATAACACTCCAACCAACTGAGTTATCCAGCCAGGGCAGTGAGTTGGTCTTTGTCCCTGTAGATGAGGCCTTTATTAGGGATAAGAGTCTGGGCAAGTTTGGAGATGCTTACGCTTCTCTTCCCCCATCCAGATTAGAGGGAACCTTTCTCAGATTATACCTGTGAGAACACGGTGGGGTTTCTGGGATGACAGCTGATGTAAGCAAGGCTCCCCCACCCCACAACCCTGGTGCAGGTACTCACCAGAGTGTCTTACTCTCTCGCAGGTCTGCACTCAGATGCCTGCATTTCATCAAATAATGATTTAAGTGCTCCTACAAGCTTATTGATTCTAATGATTTCTAGTCCACGTAGGCAAATATTTCTGGATGCATCAGTCTCTCCAGAGTTTAGGACAATGCTTTGTCTGTGACCTCAGCTTTCTGATGGGTCCAAGAAGAATCAATTACCTTCCATTTGTCTAGCTTTTTCTTGAACAGATGGGTATGATGAATTTGAAGCTCTTTACATGTTGGGACTTGGTGTTTGTTTTTCCTTTTAGTTGCCTGAAGAGATGAGTAATGTTTAGTCAGAGGCTGGAGAGAGCTTTGTGTGTATGCTTCTCAGGCTGAACCCCCTGTGGGAGGTGAATGAGTTATACCCACGCTCTAACCTCAGTGTGTTCAGCCATGGACACTGTCTTCTTTTTCCTCTCAGGTAAGCATTGAAATGTTAATCAGCAGGTGAGAGTTGGACTAAACCAGGGCTGGGGTTTTGGCAAGTGAGACAGGGGCAGAGATTTGAAGGTATATGCAAGGGAGTGATTATAATGGTGAATCACAAAATCTAAGTTTAGTAAGTAGGGGAGTGAGGGATGGTGAAAAACGAACAGACCCGTTGTAGGTCCTGGTTTCCCTATGTAGCTATTTCTCTGCTCAGAATCTATGAATGACTCCTCATGATCTATTTAATACTTTCAATAGAAATCAACAACTATTTTGGGACCATCACTAGGCAAGGCACTATATTAGATCATGTGGCACAAAACAGACCACTTGTGTCATCCAGAGAAAGTAGGCATGTAACTCAAGGAGACAAAGCATCTTAATACTATACTAAAAACAGGTGATCCTGAAATGAGTCTAGACTCCTCAGTTGACCAATCAAAAGTCTCCACAATGGGATGCAAGGCAACTTTTTGGTCTTAAATAAATCCAGTGTGAGTCCATCATCATTCTATAAACATGCTTCCCCTTTATCTCTCCTCTGCACCTTTGCAAGCTGGTGATATTCACCCCAGAATGCCTACTTGTGTGACTTTCCTCAACAAAACTCAGTCATCGTCCTGAAGGCGGAGCTCAAATGAGGAAGACAGGAAGCCCTCCTGATGTCTTTAGCAGCAAGTGGTCTTTCGTCCCCTCAACTGTTGACATGGCATCTGTCACACACTGATATTTGTCTCACCTCTTCCAGCAGGCAGCATGGCTATTTTTCTGTCTGCCTGTGTAGCAGTGTGCCTGCCCTTTATATAAAGCAATAAGGAAAGCCCTTAGGGGGAAAAAAAGGAATTTAAAGAACAAAGTTGGAACCAGATGGTTAAAATCAGCCACTGCCTTGAGTTTTCTGGTTGCCATGGACACAGTATTCTGTATTGTTTCTATGGTGAGCTCACACTTTGAGCTAATGGAAACACATGCCACATTTGTGGATTGGAAGTCTCAATATTATTAAAATGTCAATAGTTCTTAGAGCCAGAACCTTAAAAGCCTAGAGATGGGACTGGATGTGATTCACTCACTTCATATTTCAATGAAGGGGGGAGGGTAGATATGGGGAGGACAGACAAATGGGAAGAAGACTGAAAAATGAGTGTGTAGCTTTCAAATGGCTTCCCTCCCCCAGTAAATATTATATTTCAAGTTAGGCTAAATCCTGTCTTAGATCTATTCCACCCATTCCTGCTAAGACTGCAGTATGATTCTCTCCACCATGTGATGCCCTCCTCACCACCCTGCAGTCACGGCATCTCATAAGATGACACCCGAGTACTGAAAGTGAGGGGACAGGAACTCAATGATAAAGGGGTAGAATCCCACGCCAGAAAGTCTAAGGAGTGTGTGCTACCTGTGGTACCTATAGTGTATCACAGAAGAAGAGATTAAGGGCAGGCTTTCTGACACCCCTCCTGGTAAGTAGATGATACTCAGATGGAGCCCTCTAACTCATGATAAGACATGGAGGCAAGGATGTTGGGGACAAATGAGAGGCTTTCAAAACCTGTGCTGTCTTTTCTTAGTATTTATAGAATTGGCTTTCATCAACATAAAATGGTGGCCTCAGGAAAGAGGTAGGGTATGGTATCAGCTGGACCCTGGCATAATAAACTACCTGAGTTAGCCAAACTGCAAAGTGTAAAAACATAGTCTTCACATAAGACTGCTCTCACTTCTGACACCAGTTGTAAATTTGAGGGTTCCCCTAAACCACCTTCAAGTTCTATAATTTATTAGAAAGACTCATAGAACTCAATAAAAGCTATCAGACATACAGTAATAGATAACTGCAGGGAGAGGATACCGTGGAAATCAGCCCAGGGAAGAAACACTTAGGGCAGACAGAGTCTGAGAGGGTCCAAGTGTGAAGTTTCTGTTGCCCTTTGTCCGGGGAACCCTGTTACCCCCCCAGTATCAATGTGTGACAATACGGAGTATTGCTAATCAGAGAAGTTCACCAGAGCTTCAACGTCCAGAGTTTTCATTGAGACTTAATTGTATAGGCGGGATCGGTAGATTGGTTGCCCATGTGGTTGAACTCAGTCTTCCCGTCAACTGATACCATGTACCCCAAAGCACTCACACTAGACCACATGGCTGGTCTTTCCAGCATGGTCAGTTCCTACCCTAAGACTATTGGGCATGACAAACCCCACTTTAAGAGGCAAGATGGCCGGCCTTGACCTTAAACAGACACTTCTATCAAATATGGTGTAGATTACTTCCCAAAGCTGAGGCAAAAGCCAGATCTTGTTTTGGGCAAGACCACATTCTTTCCTACACAGCCATGTAGCAAGTTAGAAACAGAGTGAGTTCTAGGCACGGTAGTTTTTCCCATGAGGGAAAAAAACCCTTGGTCGGACAGTGTCTGGGTCTGGCTTTTTCTCTCGCCAGTTGCTGGACTGTAAAACTGCAAGTTTGTATCAACTGGCCCTCAAGCCTAAGAACTTAGAGAAAGATACTAGTATCAAAGGGTCCCATAGTGAGGAAAAATGTTTTCTTTATCCAAAACCCAGAATTTAATGGACTTATTCAAAAATTATTAAAAAGAAAGAAGCTAACATGGCAACTAAGAAAATATTTTATAGCTAAGGGATAGAGAGTCAAGATATAGAGGAGGTAGTTCTTTGGAAAAATATTTAATTCAAGAAGGAGCACCCTGGCTGGGTGGCCTGGTTAGTTGGAACATCATCCTGTACACTAAAAGGTTGTGGGTTTGATTCCAGGTCAGGGCACATACCTAGGTTGCAGGTTCGAACCCCAGTTGGGGTGCATAGAAAAGGCAACTGATTGGTACTTCTCTCTCTCTGTCTCTCTGAAAATCAATAAACATATCTTCAGGTGAGGATTGAAAAAACAAAAGAAGGAGCAAGTTCTAGAGAGCACCTGCGAAGTGTTCCTGACATAATTAAGGTCAGGGTTCAAGGTGAGAGATGAATGTGGGTGACAGTGCAGTAGAGATGACAAGGTAGGTGGGTGATGAGTAGTCAGAAATGGGGGTTAAGAGATAAGGAAGAGTTTAGTTATAGAATTTAAATCTTCAAAAATTAGTAGAGCAGAATCCAACTTCCATAAAACCAAATCAGTGATGTGGAGAGAAAACTGAGAGTTTCCCAAAACGTGGAGGAAAAAGAGGAGGTTGGAAAAGATGAGAGAAAAGAAGTGGACGTTCTAAGGGAGGAAGGAGGCCCGACATCGGAAAATTGGTGAAAAACAGTAGCACAATGCTCAGAGATATCAGGTGATAAAAGAGAAGAAAACTTTCTTGGTCTGAGGTAAACATGTAACACAGGAACCCTGGTCAATGTGGCTGTATTGGTTGGAGCATCATCCCATAGTTGAAGGGTTGTGGGTTCGATTCCCATTCAGGGCACATACCTACGATGTGGGTCAATCTCTGGTCTGAGGGTACTCAGGAAGCAACCAACTGATGCTCCTCCCTTGCATGTTTCTTGGATGTTTCTCTTTCTCTCTTACTCTCTCTCTAAAAGCAATGAAAAAAAATGTCCTCAGTTGAGGATTAAAAAAAAAAACTTAGCACAGGAAAAAGAAAAAAATTTTAAAATATCTCCATCCTCTTCAAGATGGCCCCCAAGGATTTTTGCCCGCTGTATCAGGGTGGGTCTGCGTGACCAATGGAATACAGCAGAAGTGACAGTCTATCACTGCTGAAATTAATTTATAAACACCCTGTAGCTCTCTGATTGGTTGTTCTCTCAGATCACTGTCTCTGGAGGAGTCAAACCACTATATCAGGAGCAGCCCTACAGAGAGGCCCACTAGCGGAGGCCCTGAGGCCTGGTACCAATAACCACGTGAGGACTCGCCTGCCCCAGCAAACTTTCAGATGACTAAAATCCCAGCCAACGTCTGGACTGCCATTTCATGATGGACCCTGGGCCAGACCTATCCAGTCAAGTCCCTTCCACAGTCCTAGAAAGATAATAAATGCTTGTTGTTTTAAGCTGCTAAATGTTGGGGTGATTTGGTACAGAGCCATAGATAACTGATGCAGCTGTGGGGTGGAGGAGGGTGATAGAGGGAAATTAGGAGATAGCTGGAAGAAGAGAGAAAATCTAAGAAATTGGAACATGTTTAAATGCTGATGGAAGACCTCAGTAGACCTCAAGATAAAGGATGAGGATACAGTGTGGAGGAGGGGATGTGTAATAATAGTGTGAGTTTCCTGAGGAGGGTGGGGTGCGATGCAGGGGACTGGTCTAGAAACTGGCTTTCAGCAGGAGCAGGGGCACTTTTTTAAGGGTCTCACATTCAAATAGTTATTTAACTGTCCACAGAGGTATTTGAGAGGCAAATCTCTGACGAGCTTAACTGAGAAAATGCAAATAACATTAATAATAAGAAAGGGGATATTATGGAAGATACAGATGAGATTAAAACCATTGCAAGCAAAATGATATACAAGTCTCAGCTGAAGAATTTGAAAATCCTGATGAGACTTTTTTCTAAGACAGTTATTAATTGCCAGATCTGACGGAATAGAAAAGTCAGACTAACAGCCACGGAAAAGCAGAAATTGCTGCCAGAGCATTACATTAAGAAAGGTACCGGACACATATGATTTCACAGTTTATTTCAATTAAACTCTAAAATTTTGTTGTCCAATATAATAAGTGACAAGTCATATGTGGCCATTTAAATTTAAATTAATTAAAATCAAATAAAAGTTAACATTTATTTCTCAGGCGCACTAGTCACTTTCCAAGCACGCGATAGTCTCAGGTGGCTAGTGCTGCCATATTGGACAGCAGTGATATGAAACATTTCTGTCATTGCAAAACCTTCTATGGGTCAGTCTAAAGGAGTAGACCATTTTTATCTGGTGCAACCAGTTTTCAGGCATATGAAAAGGCTGTGAACCTACCTACCTCCCAATTTATTTTGTGAAACTATAATAACTTTGATGCTGAAACACAGCTCAGACACACAATAAAAGTTAAAAACCAGGCTTGTGTATAAACAGATGCAGACATTCTGAATA